>JAXGGA010011600.1:0-41843 GCA_038373865.1 Uloborus plumipes | reverse complement strand
ATTACCTTTTTAGCACTTAAATCTGATTTCTAAAAGCAAAATATACCCCTCTCATCAGATGAAATAGACACGTAAAAAGTAAGTAAACGAATAAAGTTTTGTTTCACCTTTTAAAGAATGTAACTGTTATAGTTCTTCCGTAGAAAAAATTCCTCAATCGTTTTCAAAAAATGAAATAAATAAATAAATAAATAAATAAAATAAATAAATAAATAAAAGTACCAAGAACATCAAAACACATTTTATCAAAGAAAGAAAGAAAAAAAAACTCTTTTGTTCATAAAATGTTTCGAATTTCATTTTTAATCCGTTGCCAGTTGTTAAATATAAACAATGAATAAAATGCTCTCGTGAATGAAAAATTTTGTTACAAAAAAAAATCGTCTGCCAAAAAAAAAAAAATAAATAAAATAATAGTACATAAAATAAAACAAATAAATAAATAAACAAAAAATCGTCTGCACAGTCAGTCATTTTTTTTCTCAGCCTGCATTTCCGCCCTGTTTGCGGAGTCGGAATCGGTATCAGAGTCCTCACAGAAGGTTATTCAGAAAAGTACTTTACATACATTAATTATCAAAACAATTTTCTTACAAAGTTAGTTTGAAGGAAATCTGCCTTTAAGTTCAGGATCAACATTCAACTTAAATTTCCCTGTAAACGCTAATGTTACATTTTTTTCTGAACGGTTCAACATTGAACAAAAAATGGTTCGAATCAAAAAGCGAAATATGGGAATGAGCCTCTCTGACGAGATCTTTTGAACAAAAATTTTTTTATTCAATTCGGACGGTTCACTTAAAAGTTATTAGGTGGGGAAAGATTGCTTGAACGGTTCAGTGTTGAACGAAAAACTGTTCACATTGAAAATTTAAATTTGGTTATGAAGTATCCTTGCTGAGATCCTTCGAACAAAAAATAGTTTGTTTAAATCGGACTGTTCACTCAAAAGTTATTAGGGTTGACAGCTTGTTTGGACGGTTCAATGCTGAACGAAAAATTGCTCAAATCGGAAATGCAAATACTGGAATGAAGTATCCTTGATAAGATCTTTCGAACAAAAAAAAGTTTGTTCAAATCGGACTGTTCACTAAAAAGTTAGTGTCGCGGGACAGATTGTTTGAACGGTTCAAAGTTGAACCAAAAATTGTTCAAATCGAAAAATATGGAAATGAGCTGTAGTCGCCGAGATCTTTCCAACAAAAAAAAGTTTGTTCAAATCGGAATGTTCATTCAAAAGTTATTAGGGGGGGGGGGGACAGACAGACCGACCGACGCACAAATTCCCATCTCAATACCCTACTTTCCAATTTTTAATTTTTCGATATTTATTTTAATTTATTTCTTTTTGACTTGTTTTTCGACCTTGGCGATATTTTTAGATGCATTAAGCCTCTTTTAATGCCTTTTTCGTCTTTCTTTTATTTTTAACGGGCAAGTAGGCTAAAAAGAAGGAGGGATGAGATAAGAACAAACGAAGCGCCAAAGCGCGTGCACTCACGCAATTGTTATTTCCAAGGTTATAGTAAAGTAACCTAATATGAATAGCTAGATTATATCATGGCTAATCCCGTTGTTTTCATAGTTCACTTATCTTTTTTCGCTTATCATTCGAATCTTATTCTTTCAAATCATGCACATTACAATTGATCAGAAACATTCAACAGCAATAATATAATAGTAACAGCGAATAAATAAGCTATTAAATGCACGATAGATATACATACTATTATTGAAAACAGTTTAAATAAAATTTAACTTCAAAGGAAAACTGTTGTCAAATAAATTGTGATTTTATCTGTCTCACGTCTAGAAGACATCTTAACCTGGGTTGCCTAACATCAATTTTTGAGTTACAGTCCCGTATTTTGGGGCATTGTCCCAGTGGCGTAGCTAGCGGTTGGCAGGAGTGGCTCTTGCCACGGGCGCAGCAACCAGGGGGGCGGCATTTTGACCAATTCCAAAAAAGATCAATTCCAAACAGACTAAAAAATTAAAATTTGAAAGAGACTCCGAGCAGCGCAAACTGCGCCCCCACGCTACAAGACAAATGATACAAAATGTGCAACATTGCTTTGGTAGATTTCGGTTGGATACAAGCTTAAATCTGGCAGGATAAAATTTAGTTATATGGGGTCTGGAGTCTGTATAATAGGCCGATCTGAAATCGGTCGGTCTTATATCCACTTAAAACAGATAGAAACAAACCTTTTCTCTCCGTTTCTTTCCAACCGTTTTTTTTCACGATATCACTTGAACTTATCAATTACATAATATACTTCAGAAATAACGTTCTACGATTTTAAAAATCGGCGAGCTTTTGTTGAAAACATTTCGGATACAGATTTTTGGAATGCAATTGTATGATGACAGAAAATAACTTCTCTGTTGGTATTATGTTTTCTGTGGCGAAAACTAACGAGAGAATAATATGTATTTCTCAGAAAGGGGAGGGAAAGGTTTCTAAAAAACGGCTATTGCAAATTTCGCGATTCTAAAAATTTGTACCAAGAATCTACAGAGCCCGATTATTCTGACATTGGACATGGGGAACATTTCTATTTCATGGCCCCCGCCTTGCCCTTTCATATCAGTTACGTGTTACGAGTTAAAAAATTCTTACAATACCAGAATTAAATAAAAGATTTGTGCAAAGATCAAACTTTAAAATAATAATAATAATGCTATCAAATTATTATGCATGGACATACACAGTAAGCTTTTAGCATTAATAGTAAAACATACAGTAGGCATTTAGTATTTAGAAGACGTTGGCTAAAGTAATGAGATTTTGGGCCCCGCTGAAATCTAAGAGGAGGGGCCTGTGTCCCCTTGCCCCTGCGGTAATCAGGCTCTGAGAATCTACAATAAATGAAGATTCCAAAAATGAGTAACACAAGTACAGCCGCGCGCAGTTTTGAACGAGTAACGTTTTCAAACGCTGTTTGTGCTTCGATGGCTCAGTATAGAAGGTTCGAAAGTTCAAAAAAAAATTGATAAATAAATCTTTTTTTAGTGAGTTTTGATTTCTTATTTTGGGAATTTTTCTATTTTATATGTACTTTAATGAAGGGCTCTCACTTTTAAACTGTATATAGCTCTTCTTTGTTCTTTATACTCATTACCGTTTTAGTATTATTGGGAGGGATTGAGCTCGATTTGTAATCAGGCCAGTGCAATATGTTTTGTGCTCTTTCTATTGTCAAAATAAATAAATATAGCTATTGTTTCTATGAACATGAAAACGCCAAGTGAATGTTGAGGGAAGATGCATGTACTCTACGCTACTTCAGTGGGGCGAGCCACTTTTTTAAAACGGTACACAAATATACGTGCTAATCAGTTTTTTTTTAAATTCATTCTCAGTTCGAGCACAGTCGTTGTGGTACTCGCAAATACCATCTCTATTGTTGTCCCGTGTTTGTATGCGCTGTATTTAAAATTGCAAAAAAAAATCAAGAAAATGCATATGGTACTTAAGGCCACGGAGGGAACAATTGCCCCTCTCCTAATTCCCCTAATAGATAATATTAGTATTAAATAACGGCGGGTCTCTGCTACATTTTAAATACTTAAAATAAAAAGTATTTATTCATAAAAAAAACGGAGACCTAAAATAGCGAACTTTTATTTCGCCTGTATGCAAGGAGTCGTATTTATTAAGCCAATTTCAGTTTAATTATGCTTTTTATATTTTCTTTGATTTCCTAAGCACAACAGAATCAATGCTTTGATTTTTATTTAAAATGCACAAATTATGTTTATTTTATACAGTTTTCTAGTGTTTTAAAACAAATTCTATTTTAAATAAAAGCTGTCGTGTGGAAAAAAAAACACACTATGTTCAATAACGAATTGTAAGAATTATTTGTTTTTTGAATTTATGTGAAAAGATGGGGAAAGGTAGGAACGCCTCGAACTAAAATTGTTGGCGAGACAAAAATTCTAAAATTGAGCAAATAACTTGTCAAAAATAAAACTTGAATTTTTCCTAATAAAACGAACAAGCAGACATATCATGCACACTAGGGTGATTCAAAAAAAATTTTTTTTTTGAATTTCTCTGGTCTTACCCAGCAGTTTTTTTACACTATTCATGAATGTGATGTATGTAAAATTTTAGCTCAATTGAATAATATTTAGAGGTCGCTCAACGCGATTGAATTTTGTTGAAAATTAGCAATTTCGAGAGTTGGAGTAATATAGCTTCATCACCCGAAATAATATTATTCTTCATATAAAATGAAATAACTTAAAAGGTTAGTTTACTCTACTAAGTAATTAGTCAATAAAATAATAGCTCAAAGTGAGTTGTAACGATTACCCCCTTCCCTCCCCCCGCTCCAAAGCTGCATTATCTCTTACCTGAGTTTGGGTAGAAAATGTAACTGCAAGCTCGGGCTGTGGTTTCTGTTTTCTTTTCGGTCGTTTGAGGTGCATGAGTTTATTTGGCTAAAACACCTAGCATCAGGCACGTGCCAACAGGGGGGGCAGGGGGTTTTATTGCCCCCCCCCCCCCCCCCAGTCTTTGAAGGAGGAGAGGCAAATTTGATTTATCGCCACCCCTAGTCATTAAACATTTGAAAAACTATTGGTGCGGATATAATTGATAGCACCGCAATTCCCAAAAACGTTTAACAACAGGCGGGCTTCATAAGTAAGGTCTTTGAGTAAGTTGTTCTGAATTTTATCTTTCGCTTTGAACTTGTCGCGGTATATTTTGCTTTGTACTTGTCGCGGTATGTTTTGCTTTGTACTTGGGGCGGTATGCTAGGTCCTGGCGGTATACTTTGCTTTATACTTGGGATGTTATGCTGTAGAATTGGGCGTTTATGCAGACTCACTGGAGTCAATCATTTACTCATCAGCAAATATAATTGCTGGTTTATCTTTCCTTCGATTGCAGCTGTATATACATTCTACCAATCAGAAGCAGAAGTATCGTTTCAAGTTACAAAGATTCACGCCTTCAGCATTTGTTTAAAAAAAATACGAGATTAGAAATTGTATGCCTGTGGTAAACTTAATTAGCCAGCAGTGCCAAAACCAGCAAAAAAGGCCTTACGTACTATAATAAGTTCCATTCGCTACTTAGCTCGCACAAGACAAGCTCTTCGAGGATGGAAAAGTGACAGTGGTAATTCGCTTAAGTAGAAAGTAGGGTCACCTGGGGTAATTCCTGGTCAAAAAGCATTAACATCCAATTATCACAAAATCTATCTAAGTTAGAGTTACAAATTTTGGTATAGAGGAAGCACATTGGGATGTCCCCATCGAATAAAATATTCATGCTATCAACAATACATAATGAACTTGAGTAATTGTCGTTAATTAGTGACCAGGAATTGCCCCAGAGATGGGGTAATTCCTGGCCACTTACGGGGCAATTATTGGTCACTCAAATGATTGATGAAAATGCATACATTTTGTAAGCACATTATTAATACAAGTTATTAAACTAATTAGATAAAGAATTTATTTATATATATAGCTAATTAAACACTGTATTTAGTTTTTTTAAGGAAGAATGCAATTGAATCGTTTATTTCGAAAAGGTAACATCTCTATTTTGATCTTCTCTGTCTCTTTAGAAAATTAAACAGCGCACGGTTATATTTTTGAATGTCATAATCAATGGTTATTTGGCAAATTATTGCAGCAATTGTGTACTTAACTAAAGGCATTTTTTCATTGATTATGACATTCAAAAATACAACCGTGTGCTGTTTAATTTTCTAAAGAGACAGAGGAAATAAAAATAGAGATGTTACCTTTTCGAAGTAAACGATTCAATTGTTTTCAACATAATAGCTTTACTTAATAAAACTTAGCCAAAATACTTTTTATACACTTTGTATGCAATAGCTACAGCTTTTATATCTGTTGTGAATGAATCTTCACTAACCAAATAAATAGGTCCATAAAAAATATGGTGCACATGCACCATACACACTGAGCACATGCTTCTGTCTGTTATGAACAGGTTAAGGTGAACAGTTAAGTGAATAGTACAATGCAGTTACAATTAAGCATTTTTCTTAGTATAATTAAGAATAATTATTAAAACTTATAAAATAATTGGATGAAATTTAACAGAAAAATTCAGTATATTGTATACTTATCATTAACATATAAGAATGTTACATTGCGGTTACAGTTAACTTTGCAGTTAAGGCTCACAGAGTTACATATAGTTTAAATCAATAACATATGTCAATAATAGGTGAAATAATAATCCATAAATATTAAAAAAAGGACTGACCAGGAATTACCCCACTGACCAAGAATTACCCCAGTAGCCAGGGGCATTATTTGGAGCCTTCCTGCAAATTATTCAAAACAATAATGGTAAATCCAAAACTATTTTTCAGTAACTGACATGGTACCTAATTCAACCAAAAAAACGAAAAAGAAAAATATTCAGAAGTTTGAGTTTGATTCCGATCTTTGTACAAATGTATTAAAACTAAGGCCAATCTTGTTTTACGAAATTTAACAAGCGATTTTTAAAAGATTTTTTTTTTCAAACTAAATACACAGTCAACTCATAATTAAGTAATGAATTGCAATGAAGATAGTTCAGAGTACCTCTGTGATTTTTTTCATTTTGCTGAAGGATTATTAAGACATAAAAAGGACTGTGACCAGGAATTACCCCAGAAACTTGCTGACCAGGAATTGCCCCGGGTGACCCTAGAGTTTTCGCTCCTTGTAAGCAGTTTGCTGAAGTTCTGCAAAAACCTGGCTATACTGTCACTAAGGCACATGTGCCCAACTTCTGTCAGACACGCTTTAAAATATGCAAACAGGAGAAAATTTTGATTGTCTCTGGACAGAAACTAAGGAAACAGTGGAACTGTTAGGTTTGGAGCTACTACAGAAATCGCGAGGAAGAAAGTTTCCACGTTCTTTAGAGCCAGTGGCGTATATAGGTTAGAATTTCGGAGGGGGCCCATATGCCAAGCTCCCCCTCCCATACATTCTAAAACCCCATTTCGTCAAGCTGTAATGATGTTACGAAGATAAAAGTTTGGAAAAGAATTCAGAAGCCCCCCCCCCCCTCAAGAAACTTTGTTTTATTGAAGTTTCAGGAACACAACTTTTATGCTATAATTTCTGAAAACTAAATAAAGGGGGTCAGCACTCTCTGTTGGAAGTTTTTCGAAATTTCTGGCCTAAAAGTGCATTTTTAAGTTATGTTTGGTAACCGTTCGAGAAAGAAATATTGCTATGATTCTCTCCCGAAAAAAAGTAAGGTAACTATTCTCTTTTGAGTCTGCTTTGAACCACAATTGAATTTGTTGCGCTCTGAAATTTCCAACCGGAACACAGGCTTCAATTTTCTCCTTATATCCGCTACTGGAAGTAATCTATTTTTTCAATTCAACATTAGTAAAGAGATGAAAACTTATTGGCCCCCTCTCTCTAGCTCGGCTGCTTTTCACTCTCGTAGCTTCGTAGCTTAAGTCTCGTAATTTTTTCGAACAAATTCCAATTCAATTATGTTTCATTTAAATTTGTTTTATTAATTTTGGGAGGGGCCCGGGTCCCCTGAGCCCACCCTTTATATACGCCCTTGTTTAGAGAGTTCCAACGTGTCTGACAATTCAATTGCTGCGAATTCAACAGATACTGTTCAACTCCGACAATGCTTTTTCGAAGTAATGGACATAGTAATTGAAGAAATTAAAAAGTGGTTTCACCAAACTGGAATGATGAATATTGTTCAGCTAGAAGAAGTGCTGACAAGTACAACAAGAGGAAGTCCCTTGCAAGAAAAATTGGGTGTTCATGCAAGTGACTTCGATATCGAAAAGTTAGAGGCCCAATTAATTCTGCTACCCATTGTAACAAAGGGAGAATTATCTTCCTTTGATATTTGCGAAAAAATGGTAGCAGAATCAAGTACCGTTAGACAGCTACTGAGTGAAGTTTTTAAATTAGTTGAACTTATTCCAATTGTAAGGAATTTATCTGCAGAACCGCCGAAAGAAAAAGCCTATTTGGCATGTAAATATATCTGGCTTTTATTTTTCCCTAAGAAATTAGGAAATATGGAATAGAAAAAAAAAAAGCTTGTGCTCCATTGGTTGTTATTTTTTTCGTTTGCCCCCCCCCCCCTCTCCAAAACGTTGGCACGTCCCTGCCTAGCATCCACTCTAGACAGGGCCCAGTATAAGTGACAGAAAGCCACTTTGATAGTAGGCTGCTACAGTACAAAGTATGGGTCAAAATGGGGAGGATTTGACAAAACGTCCTTAACCGTAAATACAAACTATTCGCTCTGAATTGGCCGTTAACTTACAAAAGTCGTTTAAATCTAGGACTTCCTTTGATAGTTTACTGGAACGAAACACTTATGCAAAATATATTGGGGAAAATGAAGGATGATCGGCGGGTTTCATACCAGTATTAGTATCAGGACCACAAGCATTGATGATTTACTTCTGGGTTCTAGTAGTTAGTCTACTAGAGAATTGCTATTGGAATTGCTACGGAAAATGCTGCTATACGATAACCAGTTAGATAAATGGGAACTTACTGAGCTCGTACGTGGTATGTGTTTCAATACGACATGCATTGCCGGTACTAAAGTTGGAGCATGTTTGAACTTGGGAAAAAAAACTAGGGAAGCAACTTTTATATTGTGCTTTCCGCCATTATATTTTATACATTGTGTTTTCTGTGGTATTACAACCGAAATCTATTCTACTCTTGGTCTCTCGGTATTTTAACTGATAAACCAAGAAATAGGTAGAATTGGGGTATTTGATTGCGTGCAATGTCAGATGCGATGTACACGCAATTGCGTAGAACCATCCACTGCCATTGGATCTACAATACTGCTTTTTAAGCGGTTTTAGCAATTATAGTCCAGAATAAAACATTCTAATTTTAAACCTGGAGTGAGGAACGATGAGGATGAGGAGTTCGTAGCACATTCAGAGCAATGTGCAACTAGTAATGGAAGTTGCGCAAAGTTAACTTCTGATGACCCATGTAAAAGAAGTGTCCAAGGAAGATACTAGAGCTTAGTGCGATTTTCTTGAGCAGAGCACCTTCTCTTGGTGTATGTTTTCGTGTCCCAGGAGGGATTCCTCGTGTTATATTTGTGTTAAAGATTTTTTATGGCTTCAAGTTATGGATATTAACCAACCAGTTCAAACTTGCAGCTGGACAAACAAAAGGTATTCGTAACATATGAATGTGATTTCTTTCACATTCTTATCATTAATGGGAAAGAATATCTAAGAGCTGGGTTCCCAGCAACCCTTTTTGTGCAAGCACTAAGAAATGATTTGGAATATTTTTAGCGTCCTTATTCATGTAAAGAAGAAACTCAAAATATATCATCTGTTTGATCCTGAGCATTCGAATCTTTAAGATAGCTACCAACAAGGTTTTATACTACCAAAGAAACTGAGGATTGTAAACGACAATACGGAGCGTGGTATGGCCCTTATTGAAGCATTTGTTAAGACTATCACTAACGACGAAAAATAAAGACAGTGTCTTCTTCAAGTGGTACAGGAACACAGAAAAGGTTTCAAAGTTGCAAAAAAGTAACCTTAAAAAGTATTGCAAGAATTAAGGAGCGAATTACTTTATATTTAATGTATTTAAATTTGTTTTTTATATTTTTTCCGTTACTTGATTAGTTTTCATACTTTTCTGCATTTCATTGGTTTTCAGATATATAGTTCATTTTGTGATTGCACGCTTTTTTTTTTCTTCGGAGATATAAAAAAACAATAAAGTAACTTTATTATTATTATTATTTACGTTCGTATTTGTGCCACTATCACAAAATTTGAAGTACTCCTAAATGTAAATGTAGTTTACTAAAATTTTGGGCGAATAATTCAGTGTATACACTGAAGTGACAAAAGTCATGGGATACCTCTTAATATCGTGTCGGCCCTCCTTTTGCCCGGCGAAGTGCAACAACTCGACGTGGCATGGACTCAACAAGTCGTTGGAAGTCTTCTGCAGGAATATTGAGCCATGCTGTCTCGATAGACGTCCATAATTGTGAAAGCGTTGATGGGGCAGGATTTTGGGCACGAACAGACCTCTCGATGGTGTCCCATAAATGCTCAATGGGATTCATGTCGGGCGATCTAGGTGGCCAAATCATTCGTTGGAATTGTCCAGAATTTTCTTCAAACCAATTGCGAACAGTTGTGGCCCGGTGACATGGCGCATTGTCATCCATAAAAATCCCATCGTTGTTTGGGTACATGAAGTCCATGAATGGCTGCAAGTGATCTCCAAGTAGCTGCACATAAGCATTTCCAGTCAATGTTCGGTCCAGTCGCACTAGAGGACCAAGTCCATGCCATGAAAAAACAGCCCACACCATTACGGAGCCACCACCAGCTTGAACAGTGCCTTGCTGACAGTTTGGGTCCATGGCTTCGTGGGGTCTGCGCCACACTCGAACCCTACCATCGGCTCTTACCAGCTGAAATCGTGACTCATCGGACCAGGCCACGGTTTTCCATTCATCTAGGGACCAACCGATATGCTCACGTGCCCACGAGAGTCGCTGCAAGCGATGTCGTTCTGTCAGTAAAGGCACTCGAGTCGGTCTTCTGCTGGAATAGCCCAAGAAATCCAAATTTCTCCGCACAGTTCTAGCAGACACGTCCATTGTACGTCCCACATTGATTTCTACGGTGATTTGACGCAGTGTTGCTTGTCTGTTAGAATTTACGACTCTTTGCAGACGTCGCCGGTCTCGATCTTTAAGTGCAGGCGGTCGACCACTGCGCTGTCCATGGTGGGATGTTATGCCTGAAATTTCATACTCTCGGCACACTCTTGACACAGTGGATCTGGGAATGTTGAATTCTCTAACGATTTCCGAAATGGCATGACCCATGCGTCTAGCTCCAACTAACATTCCGCGTTCAAAGTCTGTTAATTCACGTCGTGCGGTCATCATCACGTTAAAACCTCTTCACATGAATAACTTGAACAGAAATGAAAGCTCTGTAAAAGCACTGCGCATTTATACCTGTTCTATGCGATGCTACTGCCATCTGAAAATTTGCATATTGCTATCCCATGACTTTTGTCACTTCAGTGTATAAAAGGCCTAAATAAGACGGTAAGACGAATAAAAATACAAAGGCTACTTTTTTCTATAGATATCATTTACGATCACGTTTTTGTCAATATCACGAAATTTCAAGGCGTTTGAGCGACCTCTAAATATTAAAATATTTTGCCAAAATTTTGCACAAATTATCAGTGTATATAATGGCACAAAATAAGAGGGTAAGACGCACAAAAATACAAAGGCTACTTTTTTTGATAGATATAATTTACGATCACGTTTTTGTCAATATCGCGAAATTTCAAGGCGTTTGAGCGACCTCTAAATATTAATATATTTTTCCAAAATTTTGCACAAATAATCAGTGTATATAGTGGCACAAATTAAGAGGGTAAGACGCACAAAAATACAAAGTTTATTTTTTTCCATACATTTCTGAATCACCCTAATGCACACATAACATGAGGGGGAGCACTGAGCACCATTAAAAATGCTAAAAGAAAGTAAAAAAAAAAAAAAAAAGGTTGCAACATTGTCTGCAAATTTTTCGAATAAATAAATCAAAATTTTTGGAGTAAGGACATTTTAGGAAATCACAATGACCTCCCATCAGAGCGACCTCTAAGGGGGGAGGGGGCGCAATTTTTCAAGCTCGCCACGGGAGCTGGGCCCCCTAGCTACCCCAGCAGCACCAGAACGTTCAAATTTGGTGCAAAAATGGTGTTATTGGTCAAATAACGGTGCTAAGTGTCCCTTGAACGTTATATTCGACGTGCAAAAACAGTAATATTTTCACGGTGTCATTTCAGTGCTTAAGGAACGTGATATTTGACGTGCAAAAACAGTAATATTATCACGGTGTCATTTCAGTGCTTAAGGAACGTGATATTTGACGTGCAAAAACAGTAATATTATCACGGTGTCATTTCAGTGCTTAAGGACCGTGATATTTGACGTGCAAAAACAGTAATATTATCACGGTGTCATTTCAGTGCTTAAGGAACGTTACATTCGACGTGCAAAAACAGTAATATTATCACGGTGTCATTTCAGTGCTTAAAGAACGTGATATTTGACGTGCAAAAACAGTAATATTATCACGGTGTCATTTCAGTGCTTAAGGAACGTGATATTTGACGTGCAAAAACAGTAATATTATCACGGTGTCATTTCAGTGCTTAAGGAACGTGATATTTGACGTGCAAAAACAGTAATATTATCCAGGGCTGCGGAGTCGGAGTCGAAGAGTCGGAGTCGGACTGATTTTGGACTAAAAGAGTCGGAGTCGGAGTTGCTGAAAAACATGTCGACTCCGACTCCGACTCCAACCACCTTCGATTTCGATGAAATTTTATGGTGGTGAAAACATGTCTTTGAAACTAACAGATACAAATTTTCAGCGTCCAATATCCAAATCCTAAGCATCTACGATCATTAAAAAGGGCTTCAAAATGGCGGGTTTGCTTTGTGAAACGAATTGCTATGTAAGGGCTTATGCAAGATAATAAAAAATATTTGCAGCAAAAATGCATTGTGTTAAAATAAAATCTGGCCATTTAACAAGAAAAGGATTAGTTTTGTACGGAGTCAAATGACAAGAGCGGCACTTGTCATTTGCTCTGGAGAAAATGAACTTTTTGGGAGGTCACAGTGATCTCCGAGAATTGAGGTAAATGTGTGAAATTACCTGCGAGAATTCATGACCAAATTAAACTTTTCGAGAGGTCACAATGACCTCCCATGACCTCCAACTGGGATACCCCAGCTTGCTCCCCTCCCCTAAAGTGAGTCCTGGCTACGACCATGAATAAAAATGAAACTTTTAAAAATGGACTTAATATTTCAACCTTTGTTTAGGGTTTTTCCCTCTTCACATTTGGGTAAAAAAATAAATAATTTCAAAACAAGTAGGAGTCGGGAGTCGGAGTCGAAAGTTTTAAAATCCCGGAGTCGGAGTCGGAGTCGACCATTTTTCCTCCGATGCCCTGATATTATGACGGTGTCATTTCAGTGCTTAAGGAGGTGCTTAATTTCTCAGAATTGAGGTCGTGAATTGCTGCTTTTTACCCCAGCAGCACCAGAACGTTCAAATTTGGTGCAAAAATGGTGTTATTGGTCAAATAACGGTGCTAAGTGTCCCTTGAACGTTATATTCGACGTGCAAAAACAGTAATATTATCACGGTGTCATTTCAGTGCTTAAAGAACGTGATATTTGACGTGCAAAAACAGTAATATTTTCACGGTGTCATTTCAGTGCTTAAGGAACGTGATATTTGACGTGCAAAAACAGTAATATTATCACGGTGTCATTTCAGTGCTTAAGGAACGTGATATTTGACGTGCAAAAACAGTAATATTATCACGGTGTCATTTCAGTGCTTAAGGAACGTGATATTTGACGTGCAAAAACAGTAATATTATCACGGTGTCATTTCAGTGCTTAAGGAACGTGATATTTGACGTGCAAAAACAGTAATATTATCCAGGGCGTCGGAGTCGAAGAGTCGGAGTCGGACTGATTTTGGACTAAAGGAGTCGGAGCCGGAGTCGCTGAAAAACATGTCGACTCCGACTCCGACTCCAACCACTTCCGATTTCGATGAAATTTTATGGTGGTGAAAACATGTCTTTGAAACTAACAGATACAAATTTTCAGCGTCCAATATCCAAATCCTAAGCATCTAGGATCATTAAAAATTGCTTCAAAATGGCGGGTCTGCTTTGTGAAACGAATTGCTATGTATGGGCTTATGCAAGATAATAAAAAATATTTGCAGCAAAAATGCATCGTGTTAAAATAAAATCTGGCCATTTAACAAGAAAGGGATTAGTTTTGTACGGAGTCAAATGACAAGAGCGGCACTTGTCATTTGCTCTGGAGAAAATGAACATTTTGGGAGGTCACAGTGATCTCCGAGAATTGAGGTAAATGTGGTGAAATTACCTGCGAGAATTCATGACCAAATTGAACTTTTTGAGAGGTCACAATGACCTCCCATGACCTCCAACTGGGATACCCCAGCTTGCTCCCCCCCTAAAGTGAGGCCTGGCTACGACCATGAATAAAAACGAAACTTTTAAAAATGGACTTAATATTTCAACCTTTGTTTAGGGTTTTTCCCTCTTCACATTTGGGAAAAAAAATAAATAATTTAAAAAAAAGCAGGAGTCGGGAGTCGGAGTCGGAGTCGACCATTTTTGCTCCGACTCTGCAGCCCTGATATTATCACGGTGTCATTTCAGTGCTTAAGGAGGTGCTTAATTTCTCAGAATTGAGGTCGTGAATTGCTGCTTTTTAGAAAAGGAAGAGGAATCACATCTGCAGAAACTTTAAGTTTTATCCTTAACAACTCTTTCTCCCAAGATCCTAATCAGATTTGCATGCATTTCAGTAAAAAAGCATTACATTCATACTAATAAAATTATATGATTTACGCCCTTAGTCTTTCATAGATGGCGCCTCCTGCAAAAAATTTTCCATTTAAAGTATTATTTTTCTCCTTCGTTGAGATCGAGTAGCGTATAGTGGTTAGCGACTCCTGCTGTAGTCGCAAGGGACCCGCGTTCGAATCCCGCGGAGTGAATATATTAAATTCAAAGAAATTAAATAAATAAAGTAATTAAATAATTAAAAGCAAGATGGCGACGATCATGGATCAAAAATGGTGGATCAAAAATGACGTCATGGTTAAAACACGTCGCGGCCACCGGATAGTGGGGTATACGCAGTATACTTTTTCAGCTGGGGAGCACTGAAAACAAACGTATTTCCAGAACCTAAATATAACCTATCATTCCACGTTCAAAACTGGGACAAAAAAAGGTGGTCAACACCAGATTTCGACGTGTCATATTACCATCGATCGATGAGACACATAGACGTTGACAACACGTGCTGCGAGAACGTGTTTTGAACGTGCCGGCTGGTGCGCTCTGTACGTATTGCAGAACGTGTTTTGAACGCCTTTGTGCTGCTTGGGTAGAAAGGGAAGAGGAATCATATCTGCAGAAACTTTAAGTTTTATCCTAAACAACTCTTTCTCCCAAGATCCTAATCAGATTTGCATGCATTTCAGTAAAAAAGCATTGCATTAATACTAATAAAATGATATGATTTACGCCCTTAGTCTTTCATAGATGGCGCCTCCTGCAAAAAAAATTTTCATTTGAAGTATTATTTTTCTCCCTCGATGAGATCAAGTAGCGTATAGTGGTTAGCGTGTCCGGCTGGAATCGCAAGGGACCCACGTTCGAATCCCGCGGAATGAATATATCAAATTCAAAGTAATTAAACAATCAATAGTTAAATTAAATTAAATTAATTAATTAAATAATTAAAACCAAGATGGCGACGATCATGGATCAAAAATGGTGGATCAAAAATGACGTCGCGGTTAAAACACGTCACGGCCACTGGATAGTGGGGTTATACGCAGTATACTTTTTCAGCTGGGGAGCACTGAAAACAAACGTATTTCCAGAACCTAAATATAACTTATCATTCCACGTTCAAAACTGGGACAAAAAAAAGGTGGTCAACACCAGATTTCGACGTGTCATATTACCATCGATCGATGAGACACATAGACGTTGACAACACGTGCTGCGAGAACGTGTTTTGAACGTGCCGGCTGGTGCGCTCTGTACGTGTTGCAGAACGTGTTTTGAACGCCTTTGTGCTGCTTGGGTACGCTACTGGCTACTGCATTGTCCAACGTCCTTAGAACATATAACATCTACAGCCTTAAAATTTGGTACAAAATTACTGTGCAGCACGGAGCAATTAAAAAAAAAAAAAAAAAAACAAGAAGTTCTGTCAAGAACTAAACGAGCCTACTTTCCCGTACATCGACATCGGCATTCTGGCATCTGTCTCTTGATTATCTGAGACTGAAAATTATGTCAAACATACCTTTTTAGCACTTAGAGCTGATTTCGAAAAGCAAAATATACCCCTCTCATCAGATGAAATAGGCACGTAAAAAGTAATTAACGAATAAATGAAGTTTTGTCGCACCTTTTAAAGAGTGTAACTGTTACAGTTCCTCCGTAGAAAAAATCCTCCATCGTTTTCAAAAAAAAAAAAAAAATAATGATAATCTCTACTAATAATAAAGCTGAAGGTGGTTCTGTCTGTCCTTCTTTCTTTCTTTCTTTCTTTCTGTCTGTCTGTCTGTTACGCGCGTAGCGCCAAAACCGTTCGGTCGATTTTCATGCCACTTGGCACAAAATTAGTTTCTAGCATGTAGTTTTGCACCTCGAAGCGATTTTTCGAACATTCCATTTCGTTCTTTTTCTATTCGAATTCTTAGAGGAAATTCGATAAAATAGGGAAGAAATATTCCATACACATTTTCAAGTCTTATGTCATTCGAAAGCTTGAAATTTTCTGCACAAAATGACGTTTTTTCGAAGTTTCTACGATCATCAGGAGAGCTGTAACAATTGTTTTTAGAATCCTGAAATTCAAGACTTACCTTCAGTAAAGCAAGCCAAACGATTCTAAAATGGCTTTGCTCGCGAATAAAATTTGTTTGAAAATAGAGATGAAATGAATTATTTTATCAACGGAAATCAACTTTTCATGTTGTTACCATGGTTACGTTTTTATTTCGTTCTTTTTCCCTTAATAATTTTAAAAATGTATTTGTTTTTGTAACAATCCAAACTCCAAGCCTTATTAAAATTAGTCAAATGAAATATTAAAAACCGTGATAAGATGGCACCTGTCAATCAAATGAGAAATCGAGTCCTTTCCTTAAAATACAGGATACCATTCTAAATTTATCGTCTGCAAAACATATTTTACTTCATTATTAATTTATTTCAATATAAATTGCAGCAAATGGCTTGAGTGAACGAATTTAGCTTTTAATTTATCGTTTGCTGGTTGATCTTTGTCGATGTTTATTGTTTTTATTATCATTGTGAAGAATAATGCACGAAATTTCTATGACTAATACTTAAAATTTTTAGGATCAGTTGAGTTTAAAAGAAAAATTGCTCCAAATATACTTTTGCAATGTGATTATTTATTGTTGGACTGTAATTTGCAGCAATAATTGCATTTAATAAATAATGAAAGACAATATTAAAAATTATTTTTTTGGCGACTTTTTTACAATTTGGCATTCAATTCTATTTCAGTATATTTACTTCTATCTTATTGCGATATTGCAACGTTCTTTCTAAAGTATGTCATTTCGGAAAATGTATTATTTTGTTTTTGAAGTTAGGAAAGAAAACTTTCTTCTTCTTTGAAACTTTGGTAAGATTTCTGTTGGTTTCTGTGAGCAACAAAATTTTTCTTATTTTTTCTTTTGGCTTATTTTTGTGCACCTATCTTTGGGGTTGCATTCGAATGTCCCCAAGGGGGTGATTTACCCCTTTTATGGGGTAATCAGGGCTTTCAATGCAGACCAAAGTGATATGAATTGGCGCGACCACTTGGCGATATCTCACCAAGCTTTTGGTCACCAAGTGTTTGACGCCAATTTGGCGACATATCGCCAAGTTGGCAATAAATTTAGCGAAAAAAAAATTTTTTTGGGTTCAATTTGGCGCTATTGGCGATATTTTGCGAAAAATCTACTGAATGATGTTAAAATCGGCGATATTTAGGAGATTAATCATTGTAAAACATTTTTTTGCATTGTTTCGTGGCAAACTAGGGATGCAAATGTTTGAATTGTTATCTTACTCACTTCAAGCACTATTTTAGCACTTAAGGCATCTACTAAGAAATTTACACGTAAAAGGAAGTAGTGTAGGGTCCATACCAAATTTTTATATCATACTTTGAAGGAATTATAGTTGAATTATAACTAAAATAGAGTATTTTTTTCTGCTATATCATTTTTTTACAAATGAACTTTTAATTTTATACCACGGGCAAAGCCGTGCGGGTACCGCTAGTAACATAAATAAATAAATAAATAAAAGTACAAAGAGCATCAAAACACATTTTATCCAAGAAAGAAAAAATAAAAAAGAAAAAAAACTCGTCCTTTAATAAAATGTCTCGAATTTCACTTTTAATCCGTTGCCAGTTTAATATTTCTCGTGAATGAAAAAATTTTGTTACAAAAAAAATCGTCTGCCAAATAATAATAATAATAATAATAATAATAATAAATAAAATAAAACAAATGAATAAATAAACAAAAAATCGTCTGCACAGTCAATCATTTTTTTCTGAGCCTGCATTTCCGCCATGTTTGCGGAGTCGGAATCAGAGTCCTTACAGAAGATTACTCAGAAAAGTACTTTACAAACATTACTTATCAAAACCATTTTCCAACAAAGTTAGTTTGAAGGAAATCCGACTTTAAGTTCAGGATCAACATTCAACTTAAATTCTCCGTAGACGCTAATGTTAATTTTTTTTCTGAACGGTTCGATATTGAACGAAAAATGGTTCAAATCAAAAAGCGAAATATGGGAATGAGCCTCTCCGAGACCTTTCAAACAAAAAAAAGTTTATTCCATTCGGACGGTTCACTCAAAAGTTATTAGGTGGGGAAAGGTTGCTTGAACGGTTCAATGTTGAACGAAAAAAATGCTCAAATGGAAAATTTAGATGCGGTA
Organism: Uloborus plumipes; assembly: GCA_038373865.1. Classification (NCBI taxonomy): domain Eukaryota; kingdom Metazoa; phylum Arthropoda; class Arachnida; order Araneae; family Uloboridae; genus Uloborus; species Uloborus plumipes. The sequence continues at coordinate 23,192 of JAXGGA010011600.1, read as the reverse complement.
ATAAAGTATCCTTGCTGAGATCCTTCGAAAAAAAAAAAAGTTTATTTAAATCGCAATGTTCACTCAAAAGTTATTAGGGGTGACAGCTTGCTTGAGCGGTTCAATGTTGAACGAAAAATTGTTCAAATCGGAAATGTAAATACGGGAATGAAGTATCCTTGATAAGATCTTTCGAACAAAAAAAAGTTTGTTCAAATCGGATTGTTCACTCAAACGTTAGCATCGCGGGATAGGTTGATTGAACGGTTCAAAGTTGAATCAAAAATTGTTCAAATCGAAAAATCAAATATGGGAATGAGCTGTACTCGCCGAGATCTTTCGAACAAAAAAAGTTTATTCCATTCGGACAGTTCACTCAAAAGTTATTAGGTGGGGAAAGGTTGCTTGAACGGTTCAATGTTGAACCAAAAATGTTCAAATTGAAAATTTAAATGCGGTAATAAAGTATCCTTGCCGAGATGCTTCAAACAAAAAAAAGTTTGTTTAAATCGGACTGTTCATTCAAAAGTTATTAGGGGTGACAGCTTGTTTGAACGGTTCAATGTTGAACGAAAAATTGTTCAAATCGAAAATGTAGATACGGGAATGAAGTATCCTTGAAAAGATCTTTCAAACAAAAAAAAGTTTGTTCAAATCGGACTGTTCACTCAAAAGTTAGCATCGCGGGACAGGTTGTTTGAACGGTTCAAAGTTGAACCAAACATTGTTCAAATCGAAAAATCAAATATGGGAATGAGCAGTACTCATCGAAATCTTTCCAACAAAAAAAAGTTTGTCCAAATCGGAATGTTCATTCAAAAGTTATTAGGGGGGGGGGGGACAGACAGACAGACCGACCGACACACAAATTCCCCATCTCAATACCCTACTTTCAAATTTTTAATTTTTCGATATTCATTTTACATTTTTATTTTTTGGACTTGGCGATATTTTTGAGATGCATTAAGCTACTTTTCATACTTTTTTCGTCTTTCTTTTATTTTTAACGGGAAAGTAGGCTGAAAAATATTCCGAATTAGTTTTTTTTTGTAATACTTTTTTTGATTAAAATTTCACATAAATCGCCGAAAAATGAACCGAAAGAATTCTCACACCTCTTAACATTTTATGTCATTAAGAAGAGCTTTTTCTTCTATACAAAAGTAAAATTGGCTCTTATTTTTTTAGTTGAATACAACAATAGTTATAGGTATTTCTAATTTAGAGGAAATATTAGGCTTAGCTCAAAAAAATCTGAAGTGATCTATATCCTATAGCAGTGGTGGCCAACCTGCGGCACGCGTGCCACAATGTGGCACGGCAGAACAGTAGCAGTGGCACGCGAAGACTTTTTGAAAAAAATCTAAAATTGAGGGGAAAATGTCGATCTCAAAAACATTGCCAAAAACTGAAACCCTTACACTGTTAAATACAATGATATAATGACGATTAACTGTCAGGAGAACGACTTACAAATTGTGTGAACTACAATATTGCAAAGTACTTAGCGTTAGCTTCGGACATCCAACGAAATTTGTTACATTACAGACAATGCTTTGTATTAGCATATTTGTTCGTAACAGGAATGAAACTTTCTATGCTGAAGAATAGATTCTTGATCTGCAATAGTTTCAGCTACGGGTGATGAAATTAAAAAAAAAAAGAAAAGTTAACTCTGTAACTAAAATTAAGGAATCAGATTGAGCAAAATTCGGTATGGTTGCACAAATGAAGACCCTAAAATTGTTCTTGTTACATTACTTGAAAATTTTTTGGGAAAAAAACTTCAAAAGTGTCATTAAATTATCTATCACAAACTCCTTATGCCATGGAATGAGACTTTTCCTCTGTGGTGACCCTGCAGAATTCACTGTATTAACAAAATACGAAATAGAGCTCTGAATGTTTTGTGAATTTTCGCCAGGAGAAAGAGAAGAGTATGGCAAGTTACTCCTTCATTGAAATGCTCAATAGCTATCCAAAGAAAAAATAGTCATAGGAGTTTAGAATTTTAGTGAGTGTGCTTTTTAAAATATCTGAAAGGAAAGCAATGAGTCTTGCAACTTAGGACTGAAGATTAGCAATTGAATCTTTATTATCATTTTAATTTCAATTACTCAGATTTGAGAGAAAAAATATTTTATTTAAATAACAATTACATATAGTCAGCCTATAAATAATCTATTTTTAACTTTAAAAGTTACAGTTTGTTGGAAAGTTGCACGCTGAGCTTTTACTCTCCTGATAGTGGCACTCTCCCTAAAAAGGTTGGCCACCCCTGTCCTATAGCCTTAACATGTGATAAAAAAATTTGTTCGAGACCCGGGTATGTGCATTTCGAAGCGTTTTGCAGTCTCGATAGCAGCACGAGGTGAAACTTTTTTTTACATCTTGAGTTTTACTTCTTTCAAAAGTTTGGATACAGCAAATTAATCTCCAAACGAGTTTCACATCCCTTAATATTTTCAGAAGAGGCATACATATATATTTTTTTTTTAACAGCTGTTTTTTTTATTACAGCTGTTTTCGATAAAGGTGGGTTTCTGCTTTCAGTTTCTGCACATATTCCAAGAACTGTTCGATGTAGCTGTCCCTTTCCGAAGATTCCATCGTTCCTCCTAGCTCTTTACGCAGAATGGAAGGATGATAAATATTAACGATGGCTTTCGTACTTGGTCCATGAAATAATAACTGAAATAAAACAAACATTAATAAGTGAAATTCAGCCGAGAAACTAAGTTACATATTTATATTCTTTTAATCCATTTGTGTGTTCGCTTCTGAAGGTGTTTAACCATTTAAGATCAGGTCCGTTATTTCGGGGATCAAGAGGGGTTATTGTTTCTCTCTGGCATTTAGAAACAGAATATGGTCCAATATGGCTGAATGTATTTCGCATTCTTTTTTTTCACATACTTATGAATTGAATACTATATACCCTTCACAGTTCCCCATCTGGTTTATAGAAGCACTAGCCGGGTACCCGGCCCTGCCCGGGTTTCGGCCGGGTATGGTGTTTTAGTGACACTCGTTCATGAATTTTTCAACATTAAAGTGCATATCTAAACACACAATGGCTACTTCTGGAAACAATGGCATTTTTTTTCTGACTGGACAAACTAAAAAACACAAACTATTACACACCTTAAATACAAATGCAAGCTACAAATAATGTTTAAGTAAATCGGAAATGTTATAAGCTTGGTACAGGGTGCGGCGGAGAAACTTGCAGACTTGAAAAGTCAACTAAGGAAAAAAGTACATCATGTATCAGTTTACTACTTTTTATAAGATGTGGTACCCATTCTGAATTTTTATATTAGTTAGATTTAAAAACTACATCGGGGTGAATGACGGCCCCTGTTAATGATGCGCTCATGTACCCTAGATTTGTTGCACTCTTTTGAGCATATCGACTGATGGGATGTTGGTGATAGCAAGCCGGATGCTGTTCTCCAGGCGTTGCAGGGTCCGGGGCTTGTCGTTGTAAATGATCGATTTGAGATACCCCCATGAAAAATAGTCACAGAACCACAGCAAGTTTGTAGGGATAAAACTGGAGTTCGTTGTGAAGAATTCGTCTCAGTGTCCAATCAAAAATCCCCAAAGCAGCAGCGTGTTTACGCGCCGAACGACTGGGAGAGCGAAAAAACGACTCCCTCACTTTTTCGACGTTTTCTAGGTTTCTGGAAATCCGTTGACCTCCTGGGTCTCTGTTTACCGCACTCTCACTTTACCTGAATGTTTTCACCCACAAAACAGTCGATTTCCAGCCAGGAATGGGAACAACGGGCTGAATTTTGAACCGAGTTCGGAAGGCCCGTTTAGTGGCGACCACCGAAAGATTATTTGAAAAGTAAGATTCGGCGGCGAACGCTCGTTGCTCCTTTGTCCAACGCATGGCGACAACTAAGCTGTGAGATAATAAAACTTCAGGACCCTCTCTTTAAAATGAGACTCTTCCCACTTCTTTCTGACCACTCCTTGCTAATTAGCATCCAATTAAAATCAGCAAGTTTCTTTGTCGCACCCTGTAAAATCAATCGCACTCGAATCAAGTATTTCCAAACATTACACGTAAAATAAGTCCCATCATTAGTTTATATCCTTGTGACTACCATTGGTGAAAACATCTTATACACCTAACTTAAAATTTTTTTAACTATAAACATTTTCTGTTCTCTAACTGTTGCCAAAATCAATTATCTTTTTATTTAGTCTCGTTAGCGATTATTGGCACAGATGCATCTAAAAATCCTAAGAAAGCAATAAATTTCATACTTACTCCAGAGAAGCCTTGGTTCACATTTTCATCACGATTACTATTAATATTGTTGTTGTAAGGCAACCAAATTTTTGCAACAATGGACTGAAAATTTAATCATTTAATGGAGAAATTACATGAAATTTACTATTTTCCATAATAACTTTTTTAAACTAAGCTTTTTAGAAATAAATTATAGCTTATAGTGCTCCCTGTTACTGCAGCTATCTACGGTGAAAAAATGGTTAAAATCGGTCCAGTAGTTTTGAAGTTTACCCCGGTCATACGCATACAAAAGTAGTCTTTTATGTATATAGATAATGTAGACGCACACAAATATAATATACATCTTTTTCTAAGCGGTTGTCTGAATGGTTCAAAATTGAGCAAAAAACTGCTCAAATCGAAAAGTCAAGTACGGGAATTGAGGTGACCTCTCCCAGATCTTTCGAGCAAAAAAGTTTTTCTAAATCGGACTGTTCACTTAAAAAGTAGGAGGCAGGCTTTCTGAATGGTTCAAAATCGAACGCTTATGTTTCAGGTCAAAAAGTTAAATAAAAGTCAATGAAGGGTCCTTGTCTAGATCTTTCGAACAAAAAGAAAGTTTGTCTAAACAAATCGGACAGTTAATTTAGGTCCGACAGACAGACCGACAGACCTCATGTTCCCCATTTAAAAACCCCACTTTTCAATTTTTAATTATTCGAGTTTTATTTTATCGTTTTATTTATTTTTTCTTTCTTTCTTTCTTTTTTGGATTTCGCGATATTTTGAAGACTCATTCAGCTATTTTATAAAAGTTTTTTTCGTCTTTTATTTTGTCGGGAAACTGGTCTAAAGTCCGATATTTTGGCTGAAAATCACGCTTTAAAGATGTATGGATGCCTTAATAGAGAGCTATTTTCGTGATTAAATTACAGATTGATGTGAGGCTAACGAAATATTGATACCAAAAACTATTGACAAAAATGAGATTTTATCACTGCTTACCCTTTTTGAGTACTTGGACGGTAAGAAAACGCTTATTCCTTTCCACAAATAACGGAAAAGAGGGAGTTCATTGAAATAGTCAATCCTCTGTATTCTGAATGGACAGGACTTCTGAAATATCAACATGGATAAACTTATCAGACATGTAAATTATAGCAGATATTTTAAAAATTAAAAAATCTAATAAGGGCACGAAATAAGTCGCTTTAGGTATCTCATTTAAATGTTTTTTTTCTTTGCGTTAAACGATTTTAGATATGAAAATAATTAACTGGTGAAAAAAAAAAAATGAGTGAAATATTATACTTTTATATTTATTTACTCCAGTTAGAAAATAATCCAGATGTGCTTTACAGACTGGACAACATTTGACTCTTCGTAAATAATAATCTTAAATGGACCATCTTCTTCAGTAGATTAATCATCACTAATAATTATAAAAAATCGGGCTCAAATTTAGCGATGTGTTCTTTTATTCATTACCAGATATTTTCCGGCAATAGCCAATAGCAATTTTCATTTTCGTAAAAAGTCGTTTTTGATAAAAGTACACTACATTTGATTTAAGCAAAAGGTAATCCTGACACTTGATCTAATAGTAATAAAACCATTGAGCTATAATTTAATAGGATCACACTTAGTATTGGAGGATTGGAGCTCTATGATTGAAACTTAAGTGTGAGAATCGCATCTAACTTTGTTCTTTCAATTTCCTGAATATTCTTCCGATAGCGTGGTCACAATTCATTATCTAACAAGACAAAGGATTGCAAGAAACTTTCCCAAAAAAAGGAGCATAAAACTGGATTTTTCAAAAGAATTTTCAAAAAAAAAAAAAATTTTGACAGTCGCATCCGTTTATAGCGAAGTCGAAGGGACCAAATAAAATTCGATGTAGCCGTACTTGCTCAACAAAAAGGTAGATAATACACAATCAAAAGGGATTGAGACCAATTATAGTCATAAATTCGCTTAATACGGCTTCGCTACAAGCGGGCGTGCGTGACTATCTGTACAAAGGGGCTACGTATTGGTTGTTTCTGTATGGTAAGACTTGCTGCATTCCCCAAGAGCTGGCGTACATTCTTTCATGCGGCACCTCGATCAGAGGATGGTCCCAGAATTTTGACACTCAGTTTCCCCATCAGATAAAGGCACATGGGTTCTTCTTGATGCGAATTTGTACTAGAGTATTCGTGGCCAATCGAATATTGAAGGGATCTGTTACGTGTCCTAAAGTCATACGACACGGAGGTCGACAATTTTCTACTTCAAAATTGTTGACGAATTTGGCCCCAAGAGTCAAGTTTGAAGCCACAGGTTTTACAAAAGTACACACACGGACGCACTTTGTTATCACCAAAACAAAGATAAAGCCACACAAATGTGGATGTATGGTAACTCTGGGGAATTCCACCGTTATGGACGCAACAAACTTTTAACATTTTAGATATTTTTTGCAATCAAGGAATCCGCAGCAGAATTTGAGATACCATGAATAACATCAAATTATACAAAAGGAAAATAAATGTTTTATTTTTTATCGAACCAAATTGTAATTATGTGTGTTTGAAGTTTGATTGTTAGGTCCGTAACTGTGGAATTGCCCTCTAGCTTTCGCAAAAGTTTTTCGATTCTTAATTACCTCAATCCAAATGAATTTCCTCCCTTCGTTGAAGATGGACAAGGCATCTGCCACGTGCAACGTTGCTTCGCCCAAGAGATTCATGCCACAGATCGATGTCAGAGGGAAGGAGTGGGCGAATAGGAAGAGGCCGAGTGCACATTGGAACAAGTCATGGGCGGTGAATGTCTTGAAATCAACGAATGCTGCAAGAAACAGAAGCAGTTAACGCCTGTCGTACATTTCATCAAGACCAGAAGTAAAGTCTTTTTTCTGATGCCCTAAATTGAAACAGATGAATTTTTAACGAAATAATAATGCGTACCGTCACTACTACGGTCACTAGTAAGCTTTTGACATGTATTGTTTTAAATGGGTTGCGTATTGGCTACACACTATTCTTCAAACTTAGCCCGTTCTCCATTTACCGGCAACCATCTTTTTACTTACTTTTACGTAGTAAAGGAAGTATTGTGATCGTGAAAAAAATTTCACTATAACTTTGGCCTAAATTTCGATTTTGCTCACCTCCGAGTGAATGTTGTGAGAAGTTTTTTCAACCCGTCAGCACAAATATATGTACCTACAAACATATAAATAGCCGAAACATCCTTTGCGACCATCCCCGATTTAAGTTCAACGAGTTTTCTCGTGACGTCTGTATCTACGTAGATATCGTTTCTGCGCCGCCGACTTTAAGACTTTTATTTGAAAGTAGTGTCGATGATGTTCAAAGAATGAAATTATTTTTTACTTTTTAGAGCAATTTTGAACTGAAGTTGATTCTATTTTTTTTCCAAAAAATTTTTATTGTTAATTTTAACTACCCATTAGACTTTCTTCCGCGTTAAGTATATCAAGAATAATTTATAAGTTTCGCCCGGAGACAGCTACGATGTAGCAATATAAGTTTTATCGCGCCATCGCCATAATTATTTACTTAGTTTAATGAGAGAGAAATATCCTTTTTATGACTAAAATCGTGATGAATGCAATAACTATTATTTTGGTGATCAAAAGATCGTTTTGCTAAATGGAGTTGAAAATTGCCTCAATTTTCGGTTAACAAAGACTAATTTTTATATAGAAATCACTTAGGGGAGAGTTGCCCAAAACGGTATAGGCGGGTAAAACGGGATAGTGGGCGTTAGAGCTTGACTGGTGGTACTATCTCGCAGGAGACAGGCTGAACTGGTTCCCGACCGCCATGACAGCATACTCAGTTTAAGGCCCCTATAGAGGGGCTCTAGTTTTACCCACCCTTAGTCGGGTAAAACGGGATCGTATAAGACTTTTTGAAGCCAGTATTTTTTACATAGATAATATCGAACAAATATGACGAAGGTTTTTTTAGTAATGTAAAAGATGTATACTTTTAAATGGCGTCTAACTTTGGAATGTACCTTATATACAATAAGTAATAAAGTGAAGAATATGTTAGCTATCCCGTTTTGGGGTACTTTCCCCTATTTTATTAGATAATCATTTCTGAAGCGATTTAGACTAGGAAAGACTAAACTTTAATTGTTAAAATGCAAAATTGCAGAAATTACATTTCTACGAAACATTGGGCTATGAAACGAAAAATATATCTCCGAATGAAATTTCCTACCAGAAAAGTTTTTCTAGATTAGAATAGGAAGGCTTTGAATTCATTGCTGCAAACAAACTTACCACCGTTAGTAAAAATAACGGCTCTTCCCTCGATGTCTCTAAATGGCAGCAATCCAATGACTTTTGAATCCAAAATGGCTCGAAATGTCTTCAAATCCATACTTTGGTAGAGTTCTGATGCCTTTTCTCTCATTACGTAATACTGTTTCAGTTTTGTTTCAGCTTTGTGGACACTGAATTTTTGTTGCCTGAGAAACTGTAGCAGGAAAACGTCATCTTTGTTCGGAGGGTAACTTTCGCCTGAAACATGTTAAACATAAATTTTCGTTTCAGACAAAGAGGATTTCAAATTTAATTAAAGTTTCGTTTTGATTAAATTTCGTCATTTTTCAAGAAAATATCCTTCTATACTACTGATAGAAGAATTAACATTTTGGAAGATTGTTTCGCAGAATACTTGTCCACACCTAATACGTGTCCCACAGAAAACAGAAAAAAGAGAAAAAAAGGGAGGCATAAAAGACTTCAAGTTTTCAAACAATATAAAAGATCAAGAGTTGAAAAAGAAAACCATTAAGATGAAAGAGGAAATTCTGAAAGTTAAAACAATATATTACCTTTTAATACGGATGTGAATATTTCTAGTAGAAACAAAGCTATATGGTTGGTTAGGGTAAGTGGGCCCCCTTTTTAGAACAGTTCGTTTTAAAAGCCTTATACAACAGCTTTAAAGTAAAAAAAGTTTAAACTTGTTGACTTATTTTATATTGGACATTATTAATAAACACAAGTTCAGCATTATTTCCTAAAAAAATGCTTTAAATGTTTTTAACGATCATATTCTTTAAAAAATGACGTGGGTGGCCCACTTACCCCCTAGGAAGGGATAAGTGGACCACCCCTCATTTATTTATATTTAAAGTGAGCATATCTAAAAAAAGGGGTTTGCATGTCCTACCTCATAAAGTATGTAACATTTTAGTAGGAAATAATTTTTTGTAAATGTATCCATTAGCGAGATATCTACTTTCATTTAAATGTGTATGACAGAAAATTATAAAGCAGAATACAAAACAATTGTGTCTGTGAAACTCATTAGAAGCCGCTAGGCATATTTTTTGCTTTTACATATCAATTAGTGTTGAAAAAACATAATAGAGTCGATTAAGATCAATTTTGGTCAAATAAGAAAAAATATATAGATTGAAAAAAAATGGAAACACTTAATGGCAGCGTCTGTTTGAAGTTTGTTGAGGGAGAGACATTATCATTTCACCCCAGTTATAATTCTAACATCAATTACATCAAACCAATAAAAAGTAGCTATTTCTATTCTTTATATCACATTTTTCAGTATTTTTTTCGTTTGTATCATATTTTAAAATTCGACCTTCTTAATACTTCGTGGTTTTCCTTGATGCAAGTTTCACAAATACATAGGTACAAGCTTTGGCAGTTCTTGTAGCTAAACCATCAATTTCTTCTAAGTCTCCATAATTATCTTTCATTTCATCATAGAAATTGCTTCATCAAAACTGCTTTTCATTTTGAAATCATCATTATTATGAGGGGGCCCACTTACACCATAGTGAGGGGGCCCACTTACCATAATAGCGAAAAACCAAGGGGTAAGTGGAACCCCTCCTCTTAAACACTTATTAATAATACTTTGCATAAAAATTCTTCTTTCAATGTATACTTTAGTTTAAACTCTACAAGAAAACTTGATGAACATAGAAAAATTAATAAATACTAACATGAAAACAATTCTTTGAAAAATGTTGCTTGAACTCGCAAAAAAAAAAATTCTTGGCAATTTTTTTTTTTTTTGCCATAAATTATATGATCTAAAAAACAAGTTCCATGAAACCCAAATATATGCAAAACCAATCATTGTGATGAAATATAACATGATCAGTACAAAAAAGTACAAAAATCATATCCGCATTTCAGTTTTAAGGGAAGTGGCCCACTTACCCCAGTGGCACACTTACCCGAACCAACCCTACATAAATTAAAGAATAACTAGCTGCCAGGGCAGCTAGATTAGCTTCCTGCGGTATGTTGATGCATAACGTCTCCCCTCTCTAACTTTTACCTCATTCTGAAGTTATATTATTTGATATAATTTAATGTTCATTCGATTTCAAGACATACCACGCACGTGGCCCGGCGTTGCACGGGCACTTCGTGCCCTGAAAGTAGTGAGAAAAAAATTTAAAGAAACTACTCCCTGCCAAGGCGGCTCGCTTACAGGCGCTTCACGCCTTTACTTTTTTCCTATATAAAAAAAATCATTCGAATTATTGAGATGCTTCACGCCTTCAAGATGGTGAGGAAAGTTTCAGTAAGTTCAGCTCGCTCAAAGGAAAAAAACAGACATAGATACTCAGTTTTTAATATAAGTAGATGGCTCTTCAACAAATAAATGTTGTCCCTGGTTTCCTAAAACCGATAAACCGTCCAACGGTAGGTGCGGGGGACCTCAGGGTGTCAAAAAACAAATAAATGTTTCAAAATATTACCAGTAGCTAGCGATAAAAATTCTACGTAAGTGGCCCGCTTATGAGTTTTGTGTTTGATTTAGTTAAGCCTTCATTCAAAATTCTCATTATCATTGTTATTATTGTTTCATAGCAACGACGGTTTGCAAGAATGGATTTCATATTTAATCATTTATTAGGCTTAATCGCTTTAAACTTGACTACTTATTAATTGATATCTTCGCTAATTAAAATCGTATAATTATATCAATTGAAACTAATGAAGCCTGAAAAATTACCTATCTATCGGTACCTGGTTCGACTTTCAGGTCATTGGCGTTCAGGAGAAAGAAGCGTGACATAGAAAGATAGTTAGAAAGAAAGATAGTTAGAAAGATACTCAGTTTTTAATATAAGTAGATGTATTTAACACATAAAAAGTGAATGTGTTTTTAATACTGACTCTGTGACTAGAAATAATGCTCCTTTCTGTCAGGGACACGATGGACATTAGAGGGATTACTTATTCCAGGATCGTTATACGAAAAAATCAAAATATTTTCTAGTGAGGAATACGTCCCAGGTTGGAAAAACTTTTGTAGAATAGACTAACCTCAAACGCTCTATTTTAAAATAATAAAGCAATAAACTCACTTTTCAAAAAGTCGCGAAGACTTTGCAGTCCTTTGGTTACATTATCTTGAGTTTCTCCAAGTTCTTTTTCTGCTTTCAGGCGAAAACGAACTGGCACATAATCACAGATCAATGAGAGAAAGGGACCAGTTTCAGGTTCCATTGCTCCTCCCTAGAATCTCACCTTCTACACTTCCTTAAAAGAAAAGATGTTGCAAATCAATTAAAATAAGTCAAGTTTATATCTTGTAAAACTTAAAACTTTAAAATCAGGCAAGATTAATATCTTTTAAGAATAGACTTTCTTAAAAGATGCCAAATCGTCTGCGTAAAAAAGTAGTTTAAAAATTTGATCTTGATTCTATTTAGAGTAAGTTGTTCAAAAAATAAAAATAAAACAGTATTTTACTTTGATATTTAATAAATATTGTTCAACCAGTCCCATAAATAAACAAGCACTATACACAATTGTTTTATTCATATTCTTAGTTTTAATCATTACGTCTCACACTTGAAAATAAACTCAAATGAATTCCACATAAAAAATTCAAAAAGAAATGTACACTAAAATTAAATATTCTCAGAGTCTTATTTAACAATTCTTGGTGGGGGGGGGGGGGGCACATGTCGTGTCCATGCTAAGAAACAAAGACTCTAATACTCTCAAAACTTGATTGCATATGCCAAATTTATGACTCAGCTGTGTGTTAACACAGGAACCTAAACTTCCTTACAGACTACTTAAATTGTCTCTAAAATTAAAGTAAAAGCTAATACCAATCATTAATTGCATTTATATATTTTTTTATCCAGCACATGTTGACCTGTTTCAACTTCTTCCTTCGGTTACCCCACTGTTTGGGATCTGAATGCGACAAGCTCTTAGTGACCTTCAGTTGTCAGAATTTAAGACTTTTAACGACATAAAACCTGTTGAACCATAAAGTTACTATTTCTACAAGTTCCTTAAAAAAACTACAGCAAATACAGTTTATAAACAAATCTATTACTATATTAAAAGCTAATATTCGCAATATAAAGAAATTTTCACTCACGGATCGAAATCAAGTGAATACGTCGGCTTTGCTACAAGTATTGATGATGAAGTAAGTTTAAGAAAATTAAATGCTTCATGCTCAGTTTTCCCCCCTAAAATCAAAGACATCTATGGCTAGTTAGACCTGTACGATCAACAGCCTAATCAAGTAATGCTGGCAATTTCGAGGGGCGCTGCTTCACTTTTCCAACTGTACTATGATTTGTTGTGAAGTCCGACTTCCACAGTACATAGATGCCACAGGGACCCGTTTATATGGTAGGCAACCTTTCACAGCACAATAACACATTTATGCAAAGGAAGGACAAGGACGAGACAGAGAAAGTACATCCATGCCAGAGCCGGGGTTCGAACCAGGGACCACTCCATTCCGGTCAGACTTCCCTAAATACTTGACGAGGTGGCTGGCAACAACCACAGTTCTCCCTTTTGGTTATTCAATCTTTCCTCCTCAACAATAGCCTAAATATAAATAATTTCGAAGTTCTTATTTGTTGGATCAGTGATCATGGAGGTACAGGGTGCGGCAGAGAAACTTGCTGATTTTAATTGGATGCTAATTAGCAAGGCGTCGTCATAAAGGTGTGAAGAGGGTCTCAGTTTAAAGAAGAGGTCCTGAAGTTTTGTTATCTTACAATTTACTTGTTTTCATGCGTTGTACAAAGGAGCAACGAGCGTTCACCGCCGAAGCTTACTTTTCAAATAATCTTTCGGTGATCGCCAATCAAAGTGCTTTCCGAACTCGGTTCAAAATTCATCCCGGGGGTCCCATTCCACGCAGGGAATCAACTGTTTTGTGGGTAAAAACATTCAGGGAAAGTGGGAGTGTGACAAAAAAAAAAAAAGGCCCAGGACGTCAATGGATTTTCAGAACTCCAGAAAACGTCGAGAAAGTGAGGGAGTCGTTTTTACGCTCTCCTACTCGCTCGGCGCGTAAACACGATGCGGCTCTGAGGATTTCTGATTGCACACTGAGACGAATTCTTCACAACGAATTCCAGTTTCATCCCTACAAATTTGCTGTGGTTCAACAGTTGAGTGATAACGTCTCCTTGAGAGGTGACATACCGTTGTCGGAGTACCGGTACCGCTACCCTGATTTGACACCCTGCGACTATTTTTTATCGGGGTATCTCAAATCGATCGTTTACAACGACAAGCCCCGAACCCTGCAACACCTGAGGAACAACATCCGGCATACTATCGCCAACATCCCAATCGATATGCTCGAAAGAGTAGAGCAAAACTTCAAATTTATGGTAGATCAGTGCATTATTTATTGTTGCTGTCATTTGCCCAATGTATTTTTTTGATCTAGTTAAAATAAAAATTCAGAATGGGTACAATAGCTTATAAAAGAGAATAAACTGATACACGAAGTACTTTTTCTTCTATTGACTCTTCAATTCAGCAAGTTTCTCCGCCGCACCCTGTATATATCCCCCAACGTGGGACAGCATCTTTGTCATACAGTGTAAAAATGGTTTATCTTCGAATGTTTAAAATCCATATTCGTTTCCTAAATGGTCAATTAGTTATATCTTTTAGTTTAAAAGCAAAAGAGCTCATTTTTCCTAATACAGTGAACTCTCACTTATGCGCCGGCCCACGGGACCAGCAGAAAAAGGCGCATAAGTGAGAGAGACGCATAAGTGAACAACCCTATTTAAAGGACTAAAACGCAACATAGATTCTAATGAGAGAATAAATAAGAATATTTCTATAGAAACGGGACATATTACCATGGTTTGGCAATTACTGTAACGTAATTATAATAATAAAGAGAAAACAAAAATTGTAGCATACCTAATTACAAACTCTTCCCTTTAAAATGATCCATAATAAGTAATTGTCTCTTTCCGAACTCTAGTTCATGCGGAAAAAATGTCTTCCGTGAACAATAAAGGAGAAAGATTAAAGAGGAAAGTGGAGAAAAATGCCTATTTTTTAAAGAAAATAAATTAAATTTTTTACATTAAAGGGAAAATTCGGCACACAAGTGAAATATTTATCTTTAGAGCGACGCAAAAACGAATGATACTGTCCTTATTTTGTTATGAAATGTGCTGGGACCATTTAAAATCGTCGTATAAGTGAAAAAGGCGCATAAATGAGGCGGTGTATAAGTGAGAGTTCACTGTATGAATATCTATTGATTAGTTGTAGTTGAACTTTTTATTCCGAAGAAAAACATTTGCAAATGGCTTTTCATAACAAGGCATTACAAAATCATATACAATACTTTTACAATGAAATACACATTTGTAGACAGATCTTAACTGTACATAATTAATTAATTAATTAATTAAGTATATTAATGCATAAAAGACAAGCTTACCATTTAAGGAGTAGGTAATATTGGGGAAAATAATCAGTTTTGGTTATCTTTCAATTTGCATGAAAGCTCAAAGGTGATAACCATCTTTGGAAGCATCAGTGATGTATTTTGGATTGAAAGTAGATAAATATGGTGACGTTATCTTCTGAAGGACTTGACTCGAGCAGCTTTTTCGCTTATTTGTTCTATTTTGATTGTAACTTTTTGCCCTCGATCAAGATCTGATAAAAATACTTACAACTCTCATATTACTACACTATTTGACCCGTACGAAGCATTCGCGCTTGGCTGCAGTAGTTCGAGAATTCGATTTTTTAAACGGTATTTTTTTGAAAAGCAAGACACAAAGTGAATTGTAATTTTTCGCCGATTTTAAAGAAAATGAAATGATGCGTCACTTTCGTAGTTTTATAAAGTAGGGTAATGTGGGGCAAAGTGAAATGATAGAATATCTTCCCAGTTTGCAGCGCCAACCAATCTAACAATACTTCAACTAAGTTCCTAGACTTATAGTTGATTACTGTCAAAAAACAAAGAGCTTCAAAGATAAACAAAAAAAATTATAAAAGTGATTTGATGTCTTTATTGCAACATTCGTGAATTTTTTAAAATATTTCTTGTTATTACAATGTTACAACATTTTTGTAATTACCCTTTTATCTATCAAATGATACCTACTGGTGTCTAGTGCAATCCTTATTTAGTTTATATTACGCATGCTTTGATTTTAAATGTTCAGTACAATTTGTCAAGTGCAGGCGGGTTTGCTGCCTTCATTTACTAAATCACTTACGTATATCTTTATTTAATAATTTATTCATTCTTTTGGTTATTAATTCACTTATTTATTCATTCATTCACTTATTTTGTTATTTATTCACTATTTTATTTCCTCATTTTTTTTCTCATATATTAATTAATTCGTTTTTTTGCTTATTTAATTTTTCATTCATTATTATTTTTTTCATTTATTTAGGCATTCATTAGATGAATATTACAGTAACTCATGAAATAGAAAATGTTTCCTTACAAAAATATTGTATTTTTCACTTTTCTCCCAGGTTTTTTGAGGTGAAAAATTTTCATATTTTTTTAAAGGTGCAAAATGACTGCCAAAAAATGAAAAATAATATTTCAACGATAGTCGTATAACAAAAAAGCTTAATCCTTCTTTGTGTACACTGATTTTCGAAACAAATTTCCATTTTTTTTCATTTTGAAACAGGTATGTTATCTTAACTATTTCACTTTGCCCCACATTTTCTTATTAAGGAAACAAAAAAAAAAAAACACCTTTAAGAATAAATATTGATGCTAAATTACTATGCTAAAATAAACGTTTTATTTTCCGGTTTAATGCAACAGCACAACTGTGGTTTTAAATCCTACAATTAGTTTAGACTTATATTCTTGGAAATTTGGAGCAAATTAATCAGTGATTCGGTGAAACAAAGTCAATCAAACGAGACAAAGCCCAGGTTCGAACCCATGATCTTCGCGTTTCTAGTACAACGATCTATACTAGTGTATCTAGTGCAATGTATCTTAGTTTTCGGATGATATTCATTGAAGAAATAAAAAGGAGATTTTTTTTTAAATTAAGATTGAGACTATTTTTCGTCTGTAGCCGACACGATAAGCTTTGAAATGAAAGGTAAATCATAGAATGATGATGATGATGATGATTATTATTATTATTATTATTATTATTATTATTATTATTATTATTATTATTATTATTATTATTATTATTATTATTATTATTATTATTATTATTATCATTATTATTATAGAAGAGAAAAAGAAATTCTTGCGAGTGGTAACAGCAGTCTGGAGAAATGATATGTTAAGGTAATATCTGTACCTCAGAACCAGACTAACGTAAGTCCATTTTCGTCATTTTTCGGTAGAGAGGAAAAACGATTGTCGAATACATCGTTTTTCCCCTCTACTGAAAAATGACTAAAATGGACTTACGTTAGTCTGGCTCTGAGGTACAGATATGTCTCTTATGAGTCATTCCATAGTGACTAACGTAACATTCAGAGCTGATTTTGTAACTGTTTTTACTTGTAACTTAAAGGATAAAAAATATTTTTTAGTTATGCAGGTGGATTTACAATATACATGGTATCTATGTATTATTTCTGCTAAGAATCTAAAACAAAATTACTGACAGTGGATACTTTTTCAACCAAAATAGCAGCTTGACTAACGTAACATTTTTGCAACAATGAAAATTAATGCTCATGTTGTGAGGCAAAAATTTCTCAAAGTTAAGCAAGTGTTAAAAATTGAATGATATATTTGAAAAATGTGTAAAGTTGGCTTTTAAAAACATAAAACACATTTATTAAATCTTAATTTTTTTTAGTCTTAGGTGTCACTTTTTCTCAAGATGGCCTGTACTAACGTAACGTGAACCATCGAATAACAAGCAGTAAACACACTACAAACTATTTATTATGGCTAAGTGATAATTACAATACTTTTTCATTTTTTAAAAACTTCTTCTGTTGTATGATTTTTATTCATTTATTTATTTATTTATTTATTATTATTATTATTTTTTTTTTTTTTTGATACTTTTTCCACTTCGGTATTTTTTTTTTTCTTTGGCTGAGATTGACATTTCTATGGAAGGACCCATAATCAACTTCATCCGTTGCCGGTTTCAAGCCATTCGAGGGTTTGAGAAGAAAGGGGAGAAAATTGGAATAACATATTTTTTCTAAGTTTTTGTTTGTCAATTCAAAAATAACAGTGTTTTGCAACAAATAGTACGCGAGCTGCTGGTTAGTGGTGGTGGAAAAATCATATGTACTATTTCTCCAAGTTTTTTTTTTTTCTTTTATGACAACGCCATAACTTCCATAATTCATCAATTTCAAAAGTAATGTATCATTAAAAAAAAATCCTTTGCTTTTGGAGAAAAAATAAAGAGACAGTTCATATTTTGGTTGTTTTGTCGAAAAGGCCGATTTATTATTATTATTATTATTATTATTATTATTATTATTATTATTATTATTATTATTATTATTATTATTATTATTATTATTATTATTATTATTATTATTATTATTATTATTATTATTATTAGTAGTAGTAGTAGTAGTATTCCCCATGGGTTCAGTGGGTTAGGGTGTCGTACCAGTAATTTAAAGATCGTGAGTTCGATTCCTAAGGGCTCAAAAATTCTTCAGAAAAATTCCGATCTAAGTTTCCATTAATTAGTTATTTAAAATATCTGTTGAATTGATAGCTACAGCTCTGATGTTAATTTCGGGAAAAAAAAATTGTTTTACATTGGTTAATCGCTGTACAATTTTTTCAACAAATACACTGGCGGAAAAAAAAATTCCAACACCAAGAAAAAATTGCCGTAGAGTAATGAAATTTGGGTAATGCAATTGTCTAGTTAACATGTTTAAGTGATTAAGTGTACAAGATCACTGGCTAATTTAAGCTCAAGAAAATGCAGTGCAAATGTGAAATTATGTTAATTTAATAGAGGGTGTAACCTCCAGAATTTTGAAGGCAAGCCTACAAGCGTGCATGCATTATGTCATACAGGTACCGAATGTCACTTTGTGGTATGGAGTACCATGCTTGTTGCACTTGCTGTGTCAATACTAAGACCGTCATTGCTGACTGTGGATGATGCTCGAGGGGCCATCCCATGATATCCCATACGTTATCAATTGGAGACAGATCTGGTGATTTTGCAGGTCATGGTAACATGTCAGCACTCTGTAGAGCGCATTGCGTTACAGCAGCGATGTGAGGGCGAGCGTTATCCGGTTGGAAAACGCCCCCTTGAATGCTCCACATGAAGGGCTGTACTACTGGTTAAATTAACAGACTGACGACAAATTTTCAGTCAGTGAGTTTGGGATGACCACAAGAATGCCCCTGCTGTCGTAGGAAATTGCTCCAGAGACCATAACTCCAGGTGTGAGTCCCGTGTGTCTAGGCCGTAGACCGTTTGGATGCAAGCGATCCCCTGGCCTCCTTCTGACCAATATACAGCCACCACTGGCACTAATTCAGAATCTGTTTTCATCAAAAATTACAACAGATCTCCACTCCGATCTTCAGTGAGCTCTGTCGTGGCACCACTGCCGTCGGAAGAAACAATGGTTTGCAGTCAATGGAATACCGGCTACAGGCTGCCTGCCTCGGAGCTGTCCTTGTAGTAAACAGTTTTTTACCGTTCCTTGGGTCACGACGGTACCAACTGCAGCTCGAATGTCAGCCGCAGATGCAGTACGATGCGCCACAGCCGTACGCAAGATTCGGCGATCTTCCTTCTCAGTCGTGCCACGTGGCAGCTCGGAACTCGATCTTCTTGAGGTAGTACCATCCCTTGCCCATAGCTTCCAATAATCATGCATGGTGGAAACATTCCCACCCAAGTCTTTCTGCAATATCGCGAAATGAAAATCCACCTTCTTGTAGCCAATTTGTACGACCTCATTTAAACTCGGTGAGCTGTTAATAATGGCTTCTTCGTCTTCTTAAAAGGTATTCCTGGCTAACATGAACGCAATTCGTCCAATTTCACGGAAAAATAATACACACGAGCTTCACAACACGCTTTTAAAACAAGCCTTATTTGCATGTTCTGAGTGACGCCAGCTGCGCCACACTTATGCACGGAACACGAAAATTCAATCGATGTCATCTTTCAGTTGTATAAACACGCCTACCAAATTTCGTTTGTCTAACACAAGTCTTTCTTGGTGTTGGGATTTTTTTTTCCGCCAGTGTATTTCAACAAAATAGAAGCATTCATTTCAATTTATTTACCAAATAAAATGCAGATGACACACTCTAGCTCATTTTTACTTTCTTCTATATCTAATATATAAAAGAAAGTATTGGTTTCGTGAAAATTTTCGAATGTCGAATTTTGACGGATTTGCACGTTTTGAGGTGCGCTGAGTCCATTTCGACCATTTTTGGAAAATGTCTGTCTGTGTGTGTGTGTGTGTGTGTGTCTGTCTGGTATGTGAGTCTGTATGTGTGTGACCAGTTTTTGTGGCCGCGCTAGAGCAAAAACTACTGCATGAAATCGAACAAAAATTTTTGCACATATGTACCACCATGTGAACTGGTGCACCTGACTTTGTTTAGCGAATTCCTCCAAGGGGGGTGGAGCAATCGCACGTGTTCTGCGCGGGAGTGAGTGCTATATCTCAGGAAGTGACCGGCGGAATCAAACGAAAATTGGTCCATAGGTAGACCCTACTGAGTACAGGTGCTGATTCAATTTGTTTGTCAATATCTCCAAGGGGGGGAGCAATCAAAAGTGCTTATTTTGTCATTGCACCTACTGTATCTCGGGAAATATTGCTGCGATTTGAATGAAATTTGGAATAACACTAACTCAATATGGAAGCAAGCATCGATTAAATTTTGTCGCCAATCTCCTCAGGGGGAGGATGGGGTGATCTTTGCGCTTAGTCAACAATGCGAAAAATTAATTCATTAAAAAATCGCTTTCACGCTATTTAATTATCAAAACAGCTGAAAACTTTCAATGATTTGAAATTTTTAACTGTTGCCAATTTCTTTTTACTAACAAATAAAATGTTTGCAATTTATCTAAACAAGGCTTTTGCAATGATTTCCAATTTCGCTCGTTGATTCTGAATTTGCAGGGTTATTACGATAATTGGGAAATTGTAGCTGTCTCCAATTACTCTGGCGAGTACGTATTTTATTTTGTAACCGGAATTCATAAGATAGATATAGAAGAAAGTTTCGTGACGGCCACGACAGCTAGTTTTTTGGTTAAGATTGAATAAAGAATATGAACAATTCCAAGTAGCATCAACTCATCGGATTTTGCTCGGCCGATCATCGAACTCCTCGTAAACTGATCCCGTAACGCACGATGACATTGTTCCGATTAGTATCCGAGCACGGTTTTCGATGAGCTACTTTTCATCGGAAAGCGATATCCTTTCGATCAACTTTCAACAAAATGGATCCTAAATTCATCGGCTCGGGACTGCACTGCTCGTAAATTGCACCAAATTTCATCGTATTTCGAGCAAAACTCATCGGATTTTGCTGCTCGGATTCTGTTTGGCCAATGAGACATATTGGAGCAATTCCCGATGAGAACTCATCGGAATCCGATCATCGGCAGATGAGAACTTCATCGGGTTTCGATGAATGGCCGATCATCTGCCGATGAGATTATGCTGCTAGGAATGTTGCAAGAAAGTTCTTAATCTCTTATCTTTTACTAGTATGGAATTAGTAAGAAAAGCGTTTTTTCTTCATATATTTTTTAAAATAAGTACCTGATTAGAAAGGAGATTTTTGTCAGAAAAAAAAACTTACATTTTTGAGAATATTCCTCTGCGAAAACGTTGCTACTGTCAAATGTGGCACAAAGCAGCATCAAATTTGAAAGATTGTAAACACAGCTAAAGCTACTTTTCATAACGGTTGGATCAGGTGATAGATCAGTGCACACCTCAAAACATTTTCTATTCAATTACGTGCGACGTAGACAACAACAATTACCTTAGAATCAGTTTCGAACAGGAAGACATCTTTAAAACGTTTTGACAGAAGGAAAGTATTGACATTTTCTTTTTTTCTCTTTTCTTATTTTTTCTAGTGCAAAGAGATAATTTCCACTTCAGCAAGATGTTATTGGGCAATTCTACGAAAAGTGGTCCTAACACACCAAAATTTCTCCCCCCCATAATACAAAAACAAACCTTATTTTTTGACAAAAAAATATCTACTCTTTTCGATTCCAGCATCAATTTTAAGATAAAATTTTTCTTTTCTCATATTTTAGCCTTGTTTAATAACATTGAGACAAATTTAAAAAAAAAATGCATTATTAGTGAAAAAATGTCACAGAATTTTTTTATCTAATAATCAATTTTTTTTTTGGAAAAACTATCAAATATCATGAACGTAGATCCTTTAGTATGATTATATCTCATATTTTTTGTAATAAAGTGTTTCATAAGTTTTTAACCCCTCAAAATATGCAGGTTACTTTTTTTTGGTTACACACGTAAGGCAAAAGATAGAAAAGTTTCCCCCCAAGGTCTAATTAGGGGACTAAAAGAAAACTACACTGTAAAAAAAAATCCGTCAAATTTACGGAAAAAAACTGGCAGCCTGGCTGCCAGTTTTTTTCCGTTTATTTAACAGAAATCTTCCGTAATTTTTTAACAGACTCTCCGTTTTTTAACGGAATATCTCTGTAATTGCAACAGTTTTTAACCGTTTTTATAACAGGTTGATTTCATCACTTTACGGAGAAAATCTGCTAAAAAAACGGTTAAAAACTGTTGCAATTACAGAGATATTCCGTTAAAAAACGGAGAGTCTGTTAAAAAATTACGAAAGATTTCTGTTAAATAAACGGAAAAAAACAGGCAGCCTAGGCTGCCAGTTTTTTTCCGTAAATTTGACGGATTTTTTTTTTTTCCGTAAGTTTGATGGATTTTTTTTTTGCAGTGTACGAACCAGAAACAGGTGGATGCAAAAAAAAAAAAAGCAAATTTAATACACAACGAAGATTTTTCCCAATTTCTCAGTTTTTAAGATAGGTTTAAAGGGGTTGTTGACATTATGCTGCCTGCCAGTCTTACATGCCCCCGAAATTACACAATAACCGAGTGACGCAAAACAAGCCATTCTCACAAACTTTTATAGTTTGGGTGTACGTAGCGCGTTAGCGTTGCGTCTGCTACCTTATTTTCCTGTGCGATTCTTGCTTCTTATGGCCCCTCTAACACCCCTAAAAGTTTGTACAATTTAATTTTTATGTCTGAAACATGTTGTACAGAAGAAACTTGCTAAAAAAATAACTATTTTTAAACTGTCTTTTAGATTAATAAAATCAAAAATTCAAGTGAGAAAATATGCCTAGGCAGTATAGTTGAACTTTCACGTTAATTGAAACACGCTTAGGCAAAAGTTGAAAATATGTATCTCTTGGATCTATGGATGTTACAAAAAATACTATAATTAAACAAAAAAATATTTTATTGCCATAAGTACACAAGAGTAATTACAAAGAGTAGTGTAAATACAGAAATGGAAAAAATCTATTACATATGAATATGGGAGGTACCCCGAAATGGAGGAATACCCGATCTAGGTGTAAAATGTGGCTCTGAATTCAAGCAAGTTTTACACAAGGTACATAGAAGGGAGGTAGGGGC
>JAXGGA010011599.1:0-41846 GCA_038373865.1 Uloborus plumipes | reverse complement strand
GTAAGGGGCCTTAGACCCCCAAAATTTCTTC
The DNA here is from genome assembly GCA_038373865.1 of Uloborus plumipes. Taxonomy (NCBI): domain Eukaryota; kingdom Metazoa; phylum Arthropoda; class Arachnida; order Araneae; family Uloboridae; genus Uloborus; species Uloborus plumipes. The sequence continues at coordinate 41,815 of JAXGGA010011599.1, read as the reverse complement.
ACTCAGTAAAAATGTTTTTTTGATGTATTTTCAATGCAAAAAACCAAAAAAAAATCATTGTTAACACTTTCCGGTCTAAACCCGAGCTCGGCTCGGGATGCCGATTTTGTTGAAGATGACTAAGCCCGAGCTCAGCTCGGGGTGAAGTTTTAGCTACTGTAGCTATGAAAATACGTTTTTTTTTTTTTCGTTTCAATCCTTTTTAGAAATTATCTATGGACCTTTTTCTTTCTTAAAAAATATATAGATGGCACCACCAATCAGAATGAACTGCAGGAGACACTATAGAATCGAGGCTTATACTAGTTAGTGCAAGCGTGCGACAGTGCAAATCCGTGTTTTGAAATGTACCACACCAAAGCAAAGTTTGCAAAATAATGTGTATTTGAAACTTAAATCTTTTTTTAAATATTTGTTCAAGATTCAGGTAAGCTTTTAATTAAATTTGCATATTTTCATGGTCAAAAATTATATTTTCCTATGCAGAACCTTTTTTTCACGTTCCAAATATGCATTTTTCGACAATTTCTTACTAAATATTAATTGTTGTTTCGCTTAAATAGGTCTTTCATCATGAAAGAAAACATTTTGAAGTATTTAATAAAATTTAAACTAAAAACATTAACTTTTTCCAAGTATTTTTTAAAAAATCACGAAAAGCGACAAAAACCCCCCAGTCTGGAGGGAGATGCTCGGTAGAAAAGGCTCAAACCTGAAAGTGTTAAGTTAATTCGGGACATAAAGGGTTAAAGTTATCAACTCTCTTACTCATTACAGTTTCTTCCGGTAAAATGTTACAGGTGGCCACAACCTTACTAAAGTAGAAATTTTTTCTTATATCTTGGTAAGTCTGGACCAGTATTCAAATACAAGTTTTGCTACCTTTAGCCTTCATGAAATTTATTTTTTTTAGAATTTTAAAATATGTTATTCTAAGTTCAGGTTGTCGAAAAAGCTTCCAGCTTGAACATTTTAGCCAATTGTGGAAGAATAGGAAAAGCTCTCATAAAGATAGAACTTAATAATTTTTAAAGTAAAAAATTGGTGGAACATGTTTGCAATGTGCAAAATAATTGAAGGGCTTGGGAAGTGAAGGGGTTAAGCCACAAAGCAGAAATTGTGAGTAGTTAAAGTTCAAATTTTTATTGTTGCAATTGTTGCAGGTTTTTTGTTTTCTGGTTTTGTCGTTAGTGTGCAAATGAAATTGGTCTAATGATATCCACTTTTTGATGTATAAAGTTTTACTTGATTACCTGTATCCATTGCTTACCATTATCCAGAGTGTTCATTTTTCAAAATGTAACTTAACCCCTTAAGCCTCCAAGCTCTTCAATTCGCACATTTTTGTTTAGAAAAAAGAATCCTTAGTCTGATGTGTAAAACTGTAAACTGTGGTATTTGAATTTCCAGTCTAATGATGCAACTAAAGATATTTTTAAAAAGTAAAAAAATAAAACTAATGAAGACAAATAATAAATGAACGAAATGAATAAATGAGCAAATGAAGCGAAAAAAAAAAGCTGTTACGGAAAAATAAATAAATAAATGAGTAAAAATAAGTAAATAAAATAAAATAGAAAACTTTCTTCTTTATTCTATTTTTTTTATACAATTGCTGTTTGCTTTACTAATAATTTTTTTCAGAAATTTTTAAAGAAACGACACTTTTCTAGCGAATAAATATCATTAGTACATTTTTTAAAAAAATTTCTTTCTAGTAACGTTCTTCCATTTTTTGTATCTTCCTTGTTGTTTAATAAAAATAATAAAGACAAGCAATCAATAAAATGAAACGAATAAATGAACAAATGAAACGGAAAAGGAATGTTGCTACGAAAAATTAAATAATAAATGAGTAGAAACAAATAAATTAAAGAAATATGTTTCTTTTCTTCACTCTAATTTTTTACAGTTGCTGTTTGCTTAATTATTGAATTTTTAAAGAAAATACGACATTTTTTTTACCAATAAACATCATTAGAATAAAGTTTTAAATTCTCTCTAGTAAGGTTCTTCCATTTCTTTGGATCTTCCTTACTGTTGTTTAAAGAATATTTCCATAAATGACAAAAGATATTTCCTGTTTCAGGAACCTGTTTCCTAAAAGAAAATATTTGTTTACTCCTATTGTAAAAATGTAATGTAAAAATATGTTCAAAAGGTTTTTCGAGTTACATTTCACTTTTTATAGTCGGATACTAGTCTGTGGAATTCCTTATGATAGCCATTTTCGAACATTATCCCGAGTTTAAAATCATAAATATCTGCTCATAACGTTGCTTCTAGAGAGCAGAGATATGAATACATTTTTTCTTGTTTATTTCAGAGTAGGGATTTCTTCTCACAGACGAGTTGAAAGTAATGGTTTCTCTGTAGGATAAAATGGAAGGAAAGTAAACCGCAAGTGAGTGTATTATTAGAAATTTACAATCACGGATATGTAGTAAAGATCATATTTTAATGCACGAGTTTAAAAAGTTTCTTTTAAAAGTCGGTCGAAGGACAGCTAAGGATCTCATTATTACGACGAGGCGCTGCCAGGTATGGTTTGGCCCAACTAACGAATGATTAATAAAAATAAACTTGAATTATACCTGAACATCTGGATCCATGTCTGGAAAAAAATATTTTGCAAACATAAACATGTCTGCAGTAACTAGTAAGGTAAAGTAACAATTCACATTAACATTTTAGCAATTTATACCACACTGCAAAAAATGAACTGCTGGTTTCTACAGTATAGTACTGGCAGCCGAGGTTCCAACTTAAAACTGTAAAATGTACTGCAATAAACTGTAAAACTAGTAAACTTAGTTTCTTACTGTATAGTTAGAAATTTTAGTTTATTGCCGTAAAGTGTAGCTGTATTATACTGTAAAAACAACAGTATAATACTGGCAGCAGAGGTTCTAGTTTAAAACTGTAAAATGTACAGTAATAAACTGCACAATTAGAAATTTTGCAGTACATTACAGTAAAATTTCTTAGCAATTTTAGTTTAGTACTGTAAAATTAGAAATTTTCAGTTTATTACTATAAAATCAGCTGTATTATACTGTAAAAACAACATTCATTTTTTACAGTGCCTGTATTGACAATTTGGATGCTGTTGAATTTATTGTACGTTTTTATTGATTACCCGTTATTGCTTAATATCAGGTTTGTGCCTGATTGCTATCTGGCTGCCGGTAGAGGTTGCTTTTTTACTGCGCATCACACTTTTACTCGTAAAATTAGTGACTTTAAAACCATTTTATTGCAAAATTCCACCCCAAATCAATTTTAAAAAATAAACAAGTTTTTTAATTAACCCTTTAGCAAAATTTAGTGTGAAGGACACATATCGTCGCTTTGGAAGAATAACGCTGCAACTCAAAAAATTCGAAAAATGACATTTTTATATCATTTTGTTCAGAAAAAATTGCTCTTTATAATGAACAAGGTTACAACTCAAAAGTGTCAAAAATATCCGCTAGGGAGCAATTTTTGGAGAACACTGATGTAACTCAAACTACCTTCACTCTTTTTAAAATTACGTCATTAGTAAAATGCCATTGAAGTCAATCATGCTACATTAGAAAAGAGATTAAAATGCGTTTTTTTTAATGCTAGTTTCATTAAAATAGTCTCAATAGTTTTGAGCACAAGCGCGATAGAAGTTTCTGAAAAGTTAAAAATTGCTCTCCTGAAAAATGGGCTTTTTTGAATTGCAGCGTTATTCTTCCAAAGCGACGATATGACAAAATAGGTAACCCTGCTAATTTTTAGACTTCTGTTTTGAATATTGTACGAAGTACAGACGTGTCAAAAAACTTAAAAAGAATAAAATTACGTGCAAATGATTGTAACTTCTCTTCTAGTCAAAGCAGAATAAAAATTCAAAACCCTTTGAAAAGCTAAAAAAAAATAGAGCTGTCCATTTATATATGACTTTCTTACGACAGTTTTAAGCTTTTAAGTGCCCTAAAATTATTTAACATAGCTAGTTTTACCAGTAAAAATGCGATGCGCAGTAAAAAAACGCAACCGCATTCCCATCCATCAGACTGCCCGCACGCTGTTTGGAAAAGCATAAGGAGAGATATATTAAAGAGCCAGACGTCTTAAAATTCTTTCTCGAAAACGAAAACGTTGCTAACTCTTAGATACACTGTAAAAAATAAATGTTGTTTTTACAGTATGACACAACTAATTTCATAGTAATAAATTGTAAAAATTGCTAATTTTATATTAATAAACTGTAAAATTGCTAATTTTACAATAATTTTACAGTAAAATTGAAAATCTTTAAACTGGAACCTCGGCTGCCAGTAGTATAATGTTGTTTTTACAGTATCATACAGCTAAATATTACGGCAATAAACTGTGAAATTGCTAACTTTACAGTAAGAAACTAAAATTGCTAGTTTTACCGTTTATTACTATGTATTTTACAGTTTTAAATTGGAACCTCGGCTGCCAGTATTATACTATAAAAACAACAGTTTATTTTTTGCGGTGTATCTGCTTTAGGCCACTCTCCTCCAGCGTTTCGAAAACGAATGAATCATTTGCAGTAACCCAGTACAATACCACAGATACCAAGATCTCTTCCTAATCAATTTCAGCATTTATTATTAACGTACGGAGTCCTGGGCACACGTGAATGTCAATCAAATACTTCGCAGTAAATTGCTTTCTCATTAGTCGGGCTATAATTTGAAATCCTAAGATTTCGAAGCTTCCTCTCAAATATCCCTTTCACAGAGATGCCGAACATGTGCTATTCGGAAAGGGACTCTATTAAGATTCATATTATGGACACAGTTAAATTCTGTGATATATGATGGCTATTTTCTTTTATGGCCACTGCATCGTAAAATTAAGTTAATTAGCTCTTTAGAGCCCCTTTCATAAATCAAGCGTTCTATCAGAATCTGGCCTTACAAGCGAATACATTTGCTAATTTTGGAGAAATTTCCAACACAATTTTTGCAATAAATCCGAGTAATAATTATTTAATGTTGATGCTGCGAGTAATAGATATAAGCAGCGATGATTTTATTTTTTAGTATTCTGAAGCGTGTGTTTACTTTTATAAGTGTTCACTGCTGCGGGAGGGATTTAATAATGAGTGTTAGTAAATCATCTGCATCTCCATCAACATGGAGATAATGTATGCTTCATATTTTTAGTTTTCATTAATCTGAGGAAATTTTGTAAGATAAATTGTGTTTAAAACGTTGTTGGGTTACGCTTGGCATAATAAGCAGTTTTAGCTCGTTTTTAAAAGTTAATTGGGATCTGTAAGTAGAATTCATGGGTGGGCAATTTCATGAAAAATAGTGCAAATCATACGTGACAGTTGCATTTTTGGTTTTATAAATTTCATTAATTACCCCGAAATAATCATATTTTTATTGACTCTTCATTCATTTATGTGCAATCAAGTATGAATGATTTGAAGGTAAGTAAATAGGGGATTGGGAAAACTATTTTCTTTTGGAATGAGAATGAAAAAAATGAAGATAATGAACAAAAAAGTTTAATATTTCTTAGAAAAGATTTTCAAGAAGAAAACACTCATGAATAAAATTCAATAAATAGAGAACTAAAACTCTCTATTTCTTTCGTGAAATAACTTTTAAGAAATTTGTCAGGCTCTAGCAAAACATTTCTCTGCTTGAAAGATTTTTTCAAGAACATAAAATGTACGTTTTTCCTTAAAATCTTTTTTTAAATCACTACTTTGATTAACTTGGACTACTTTTTAAGTTATTAAAATGTCTTGTGCTGAATAAAAGGTTCATTATTATTCCGAATTTTAAATCATCAAAAATCCATTTCTGATGAAGTTAGAAAATGTTTTTTTTTTAATATTTACAGTGGGATCATTTACAAACTGTTTTATTCGTTTATGTAAATTCGCTGATTTTCATAGAACGTAAAAACTAGCTTAAAAATAAATTAAATTTATTGCTTAAAATTAAGCGGTAAGCATAAATATTTTACGAACTACAATAATACTATAACCTTTTCCTTTTTAAAACTCTGTCTTAGCCAGATGCGAACTTGCATAAAATAAAATCCTATCTCCCATTTTTCTCTTAAGCCCTGTAATGAAACCTTTTCATGCGCGCTGCGAAGGCGACATTATCACTACTGCATCGCCTATCCCTTTGTGAGAGAGTAAATTTAAAGACTGATGGAAAAATCAATGCTAATGGTGAAAAAAGATCTCGGCACGGAGTGGTGTAATGCTAGATATGTAAACATTTATTTAAATTTGCATTTAACTCGTTTTTCTCTGAATGCATTCCACATTTTTGTGTCATTTATTTAAAGAGAAGTTGAAGCGGAATATAGTTGCATATATGCATTTTTTTATTGAGAATAAGTCCTCATTGTCATCAGAGTGTAACATCAATTTTTTCTAACATAAAATGATGGTAAATTGATGACTATCCTCGAAATGGTTGTTTTACGTGTATTTTAATTAAGATTAAGCACATACACAGTGGTATTTTGTAAAATATTTTCAGCTTTTAAAATATGAGCACTCTAATAGTGAATGAATGCATTTTACTTTGTTTTATTTAATAATCTTTAATCCATTAATGCCTAGCTTCCCTTTTTAGAGACGGTCCAAAAAAGGGTCAGAATTTCCCCAAAATGAACATTTCAACCAAATAATAGTGTTCAATTAGTACCTTGGTATTGTTTCAATTCATTATTAACAGATTGCAGCCTATAACCATTGTAAAGTGTGTTCTGTAGCAGTTTTAACCCTACACTGCATGATTTTTTGTTCTTTGAAAGACATATATATGTTTTTTAGTGTAATAAGAAAACATTAGAATACAGTTTTTAAAAAATGATTTTGAAGATAGATGGTTATATTTACTTTAAAAATACTTAATACTTGCTTTTCATGATTGAGTTGCCTTATGCATGGTCATAAGTAAAAAAAGTCCATGTAGCCAATTGGTAACGCTATGCAGTGTAGGGTTAATGGGATAATTTTTATCAAAAATTACATCGTTCACAATCTCACGGAAAAAAGCTTAAGTTTTCAAAGTTATTCCCAGCTTCCCAGTTTATGTTAATTGCTGATTTTATTTCTTCTTATAAAATGTCTTTTTAAATAATCTATCGTATGCAGAAAAAAATTTTAGTAAAAAAAGTATGTACTACCTGGGGTCTATCGTAACTTTTAAAGGACGATCTTTCTTTCCTTAATAAAAAAAATATTTTTTACATAATATTTTTTAATTGTTTATCTTGTTCATTAAACACTGTTTATAACCAGTATACAAAATATCTTTGAAAAAAAAGTCAAGTATTAATATGTTAAGAACATCAACACATTTATCTATACTTATAACCTAAAGAGCGACTCTCTTTAAACAGTATTATAGTGAACAATTCATCAAAAGACTCCATTAAATATTTCAGTTGGGTTATATGTATTGATTTCCAACCAGTATAAAAAAGGAATAAATAATATGCGCCCAGTTTTACTCATGATCACTGAAAAACAAATATTGTGCTTAGTTTAGCATTTGTATAATTTTCCATAAATTTGAAATCAGGAACCAAGTCTTTAAGTACATATCTAGTGACTGTAAATCATGAATCGCACTTGTAGCAGAATCTTTTCCTAAATTTGAGAATGAAATAACAACATTAACCCATTAATGCCTGACATTTTTTTTCCAAAGATATTTTGAAGACTGGTTACAAACAGTGTTTAATGGACAGGAAAAATAATGATAATAAAAATACAATGTAAAAAATAATTTCTTTATTAAGGAAAGAAAAATCGTCCCTTAAACATACCTTTTTACATACTTTTTTTATTAAAAAATTTTTCTGCCTACAATGTAATATTTAAAAAGACATTTTATAAGAAGAAATAAAATCAGCAATTAACATAAACTGGGAAGCTGGAAATAACTTTGAAAACTTAGCTTTTTTTCTTGAGATTGTGAACGATGTAATGTTTGATAAAGATCATATTAAAACTGCTACAGAAACCACTTTACAATGGTTATGTGCTGCAATTTGTTAATAACAAATTGACACAATACCAAGGTACTAATTGAACACTATTATTTGGTTGAAATGTTCATTTGGGGGAAATTAAGACCCTTTTTTTGGACCGTCCCTAAAAAGGGATGCTAGGCATAAATGGGTTAAGTATTTGAACACCAGTCAGCCAAAGTGTTTTAAACTGTCGTTTTTCTTACTTGACAGTGTGTCAAAGATGTAGACACAAACGTGCATGGGCTTAAAAGTAACTTCGTAGCTAATAAACATTTTCTATAGCTAATAAACAACAGACTTACAGAGTATTTTTTACCTTACAACCTCTTTTCCATTCATATGGCTTATAAAATAAAAAAGTCATTTGGGAGTAAAATGATTAGTCTTTATAAGTTTGTTTTTTTGCAATGTAAAATAATAAGAAAAAAATTGGATTCTAAACTTTTCTTGACGTTCACTTAAAACTAATCTAATTTTAAATGTTTTACCTGATAAGAAGCATAACAAATTTTAAAACCACGTTTTTAGAAAGGATTGAACTGTCTCCGTTATAGAGTAAAGCTGCTTGAAGAATTTCGAAGAAAAAAAAATACTCGAAGTCTGAATGTTCCGAAATGGAAAATTTTCTATTTGAAACGCAGGATAGGTAAAACTGAAATACTCGAAACTTTTAAAGAACTTCTGATGCAAAACATTTCTTCGAATGGTGAGAAGAAACATGCTATTTCTTAGAAGTTATGTAAAATATTTCACGCGTAACAGGCAGCTATAGAGAATGACGAATGGAAAGACGAGTCTATGGATGTGTAGTTATGTGACAGATATAAGCAAAAAAATAATACGAATAGTATTTTAAAACTTTACGTAGAAGATAAAGCGGAATTCGAATTTAATCTCATAGCAATTTACTTTTTTTTTTCACTACATAATTTCTTTAAAATCTCTGTAAGGACTCAATAAGACGTTCTGTTCAGAACTAAACGAGCATACTTTTCCGTATACCAACTTCGACTTTCTAGTATCTGGTTCTTGTTTTTATAAGACTGCCCAAATTATCGCAAACATACTTTTCTAACAGTTAAAAATTAATTCTAAAAAAATTAATTCTAAACTTAAAATATGTCTGAAACGCATGATGAAATAGATGCGTAAGAAAAAACGAACTCTGTAAAGTAGTAGCAAAATTTTAAAAAGGCAGCTAATATATATATTTTTTATAAACATTTTCTTTCATCGTTTTTTAAAATAAATAAATAAATAAATAAATAAACCCCAAACGTACAACAAAGTAAATACGTTTTATCAGGAAAAAAACAATCCGCTCGTACCTTTTTTTTTTTTTTTTTTGGATAAAAATAAATCGCCTTGAATTTTACTTCCACCCATTTGCAAATAAATCAAAATAAAGAAAAAACAAATATACTTTAGGTTACTTAGTTAATACTGAATTTAAGCAAAATTGATCACACTATGTTTTTCGATGCAACATAAAATCAATGAGTATCAATTACAAAAACACCAGAGAAAAACCATATTTTTATGTTTTAAAAATTAACGCATGATGGAAAACAATATAAGTGAATAGTTTTACCTTCAAGTGCGTCAAATTTGGGCCGAAGCATCGCTTTAGGCCATATAAGCAGGTAAGAGTCGAAAGGAATGGGATAGTGCTGAATTTATTCCAGAGCAAAATGCACAAAATTATTTCTATTTTGACCAGTAGATGTGTTTTGTAGCAGCTTTTAAATTTTGTTCATGTGTAATACTGAATGAGTCTAACAAAAAAACTCCAGATTAAATCAAATGTGTATTATTCTAGTTACTTGATTACCCTGCTTCCCCCACCAAAACATCATTGTAAAATATAAATTCAAGTATGGGTAGGGGGCCCACGTAAACAAGGGAAACATGTGAAAATGTCGGTTTGGGGTCAAAATGTCGCGGCCGAAATGTCGCGGGCCAAAATGCCGCGGCCAAAATGTCGCCGAGCCAAAATGTCGCGGGCTAAAATGTCGCGGGCAAAAATGTCGCCGGTCCAAAATGTCGCCGAGCCAAAATGTCGCGGGCTAAAATGTCGCGGGCCAAAATGTCGCCGGTCCAAAATGTCGCCGAGCCAAAATGTCGCGGGCTAAAATGTCGCGGGCAAAAATGTCGCCGGTCCAAAATGTCGCCGAGCCAAAATGTCGCGAGCTAAAATGTCGCGGGCCAAAATGTCGCCGGTCCAAAATGTCGCCGAGCCAAAATGTCGCGGGCTAAAATGTCGCGGGCCAAAATGTCGACGGTCCAAAATGTCGCCTGCCCAAAATGTCGCGTGGTCAAAATGTCGCCGGTCAAAAATGTCGCCGGGCCAGAATGTCGCCGGTCAAAAATGTCGCCGGGCCAAAATGTCGCCGGTCGAAAATGTCGCCGGGCCAAAATGTCGCCGATCAAAAATGTCGCCGGTCTAAAATGTCGCCGGTCCAAAATGTCGCCGGTCAAAAATGTCGCCGGTCCAGAATGTCACCGGTCAAAAATGACGCCGGTCCAAAATAACGCCGGTCCAAAATATATCCGTTCCAAAATGACGTAAGTGTATAGTACAGATTGAATGTTTCCAGTAATTCACAAATTCAATGCAGCTTAATTATGTAGCTCAATTTTACTAATAAGCTTGTCACGATATGATAAATACACCTGTTTAGTAACTTTTTTTAAACGTAGCAGCTTAGAAAATTAGCTTAAGTTATTAACAAAAATGTAACTAAATTGATTTCTTCTAAAGCTTAAATTATTTCAGTACCAAAATAATGCCATAGTTTTTTCAGGGCTGTACTTAGGGCCCAGGGACGCTAAATTTCTTCCTTTTTTAATACGCTTTTACTAGTAGGTTTTTTTGTTTGTTCGTTTGTATGTATTTAACTCTGAGTCAAAAATAAAATTCACGTTCTTTACAAACGTATAAAAGTAATATGTTTAATACCATTATTATTACTAAAGGCTAAACTATATTGCATGTTGATGTATAATAAGTGCATTTGACATTAGTTCTGAGTTGGGCATCGATCGTCCACAAAATGCATATTATAAGTGCATGTAAACTTAGCGGATATTCAACAGTTTTCAAAATCTTCTTTTGAATTTGATTTACTCTAAAAGCGTATTTTTTAGTTTTTTTAAACTATATTTAGGATTATTTCTTTTTTTTCACACAAAGAAATTAAACAAATAAATTTGCTGTAAAGGCATTTTTTTTTTGCAAAAACGGAATACCGTTTAATCACCGCGTAGCCGGCAATTTTCTTATAGAACATTTTCTTTAAGAGTTGTTTGGGGACGTTTGAAATCAAATTAGTTCATGGAATTATTGCTTTCTTTGTAACAACTGAGTGGTGGAAGGGGAGGTGAAATGTCAAGAGAAAAAATGGTATTATATTCAACTCCACATTTAAATACTGATTGTAACGAAGGTACAGAACCATGTCTGAGCTGATTAACGCCAGAAATGAATAAGCATCTCTCCCTTTAAGACCATTCTACAAACAAAATTTTGTCTGAATACTTGCATTACTTCTTGATATACATCACTCACAAATAATGAAAAATAAAAAGTTCAATTGCTCTGCTTCCTCGATGATGTGGCGTATCTTCTGAAGGCTTCCTATGGGCCAATTTTTATTTTATTTCGTCTGAACCTTCTTCAGACATTAATCACGCTATGCTGAAAACGTTCCATTACATTCTTGCATGTAAAAACTTGGAAGAACAGGCGGCAAAAACCAATCAGCACTGAATCACATATTGGTTGGTACATGTATGTACCAAATTTCATTCTAATTCACGCACTAAGTTTTGTGGTAGAGTCGCCCCCAAAAAATGGGTCACGCAGATACACACTTACACATTTTCCCTTAAAAAAATAAACGATAAAATTGAATTCCTCACACGTCAGAAAGTGTAAATTCTTCCAAATTGACAATTTTTCACTGATCCAATACTTTCTTTTACACATTTTATGAAGAAGAAAATAAAAAGACCTCTATTATTTAAATAATATAGACTTGCTTTCGATCATGTAAGAAATTTTAACAGAAACCAAGTTTCAAACATTGTATATCTGTCTTATTCATTTCACTGTTCTTCAACTTCTTTTTTAACACACAAATTTTCCTTTCGATATCAATTAAACTTGGCTTGGGCTGCTAATCTATTCGTTTTTAAGTTGGTAGATAGCGAGTTACGGTGAAATAAGCTATTGTAAATAGATAACGTACGCTTGTTTGAAAACTATTTGTTTCTTGGAAAGCGCTCGAAACAGTTACAAGCCGAAAGGGTAAATTTTTTTTAGTATTTTCAAGAATTTTAGTCCATACTATCGTTAATGCACACGTTCATCAACAGCAATTAGCAATTTTTTGCTAATTCGGTGTAAAAAAAGCCTTTTCATATATTTTAATTTTTGATACTAACTGTATCAATATCGGACCTTCTACATTTTTGTCTGACGACATTTGAACTGGCGACATTTTGGCCTGCGACATTTTTGACCGGCGACATTTTGGACCGGCGACATTTTTGACCTGCGACATTTTGGACCGTCGACATTTTGGACCGGCGACATTTTAGACCGGCGACATTTTAGACCGGCGACATTTTTGATCGGCGACATTTTTGATCGGCGACATTTTGGCCCTGCGACATTTTTGACCGGCGACATTTTAGCCCGCGACATTTTGGCTCGGCGACATTTTGGACCGGCGACATTTTGGCCCGCGACATTTTAGCCCGCGACATTTTGGCTCGGCGACATTTTGGACCGGCGACATTTTGGCCCACGACATTTTAGCCCGCGACATTTTGGCTCGGCGACATTTTGGACCGGCGACATTTTAGCCCGCGACATTTTGACTCGGCGACATTTTGGACCGGCGACATTTTGGCCCGCGACATTTTAGCCCGCGACATTTTGGCTCGGCGACATTTTGGACCGGCGACATTTTTGCCCGCGACATTTTAGCCCGCGACATTTTGGCTCGGCGACATTTTGGCCGCGACATTTTGGCCCGCGACATTTCGGCCGCGACATTTTGGGCGTATACCGAAAATGTCACTATGTTTCGCGATAACAATTTGAAGCACAAAATCTTGAAAGCTATTAAAAATCAGTTTAATTATCTTAATTAAAGTTTTTTTTATCAGTTAAAAATTGTATTTGCATATTGTTTCTGAAAATCTCCAAAACATATATGCACTATATACAGTGCGTCGCAAAAGTTTAAGCACTATACAAATTTTTGAATAAGAAGAAATCTTTTCAGAAGAATGCTGTCATATTTATACTGTAAGTGGCTACTATGATCCTAATTAAGTGTTTGAAGTTTTGAAAAATATAACCGCAACGAAAATCAGAAAATACAAAAGATAATTTTTTGACTGTCGCAAAAGTTTATGCGCAGATCAGATTTCATGCAAATATCTCTTGAAACGTGATGCGTGAAGAACCAGTGCGGTTTTTTTGAACGAGTTATATAGTGTAGCAATGACTCAAAGTGTTATCAAGATGCCGAAGTCACTACAGTTCTCGTCTGAAGAAGTTGTGAAATTCTGGAAGCTGAAAGCAGAAGGTAACTCTCTTATGAGCGATTCCATACCAAATCACCGAATGGGGGTCGCACGACCGACTCGGATTTTTTTTTAATTTGGTACACAGATTGATGGTATAGAGGTATGAAAAAGCCCAAAAGGAAAGTTACCTGCTCCACTTATTTTCTGAGATACATGCCCTCAAAGTTTGTCCGCCACGTCAAAATACTAAAAAAGTGATGTTATTTAATCATTTTTTATAAAAAATCGTACTCATGCAAAATAAAAGTGTTAGATATCTATGGAAACTAGTTACTCCAGGCATTCTGAAAAAAAATACTAGAATGTTCATAATGAAAATTGCCAAGGTACAGGGCTCTTTGAAGTTGTCACCACAAAAACTTGATTTTGCAGATTTTGCTAAAATTCAGGCATTTATTACAAAAAAAGGCAAACAAAACCAAAGGTTTTCTCACTTTCTGATAGTGTACAGGTCCTCCCTGTAATTTGCTACGCAATAAATTTTTTGGGTTTCTCACTCCTTCTTGGAAATATTTTAGCTTAAAAATAAGCCGTAAGGCAAAAAATGCGTTTTTGGCCATCTTGGCAGCCATTTTTCTCATAAAGGGGGAGCAGTAGAAACTTTAATTTTTTTTTAAAACAAGCCACTGATATGTTAGCTATTCACAGGAAAAGAGTTTACTTTTGGTTATTTCTCCCATTAAGAGATATCCTGCTGACAGTATATGCATGTTTTTCGCGACGACCATATGCTTTTGTTCCCCCTCTCATGGACTTAAAATTAATTAAACCAAAAAATAATTATATATTTATTATTAGCTGTATTATCTACTCAATATGTCATGAAATTTAATTTATTAAATCATTGAACAATAAATTAGATAACTGATGAAAAGAAGAAAAAGTATTTCTCTGATGCCTGAGTATTATGCATTCATAACTATAAAGCACTAAATACTTTCTTGAGAAATTAATTAACATAAATGAGCTCTAAATAGTTATATTATAAGCAATACCCAATCTTTTGATTGGGATACTCCTGTTTTTAATTGAATAATTTCTTGAATATCACATGAATATCAGGAAAATAAATGAGGTCTTTTCATTTGATGTAGGATACTTTATGACAAATTTCATTTGATGGGCTACTAACTGAACATGGTGATAAAGAGCTATTAATTTCAGCATCGAATTCCATTTTACCTTATTAACAGTTAAATATTTATAAAATAATTAAATAAATAATTTAATATAAAGCCATGCTTGAAGAATTCAAATTAGTGCAACTAATTTATTCCCATACTGATCTTTACAAAACTGACATGTGTTGAGCACTGATAAGAACTGACAAGAATAAGTTTACTCACTAAAATACTAGTTCACAGATACGTCATAAAGCGTACATTCTATTTTCTACAAAATAATACTGCAACAAAGAACAAGGGTATAAAGGGGTAGGTATTAAAGAATTTCTTGAAAAATCAATTAAAATAAAGGAGCTTCGAATATTTATCTCATAGGCAATACCCAATCTTGTGATTGGATGTTCCTGATTGATGGCTATAAACAGGAGGATACCCTTGGTCTTTGTTGCAGTATTATTTTGTGGAAAATAGAATGTATGCTTTATAGTATCTGTGAACTAATATTTTAGTGAGTAAACTTTTTCTTGTCAGTTCTTATTAGTGCTCAACGCATGTAAATTTTGTAAAGATCAGTATGGGAATAAATTAGTTGCACTAATTTTAATTCTTCAAGCATGGCTATATATTAAATTATTTATTTAATTATTTTGTAAATATTTAACTGTTAATAAGGTAAAATAGAATTCGATGCTGAAATTAATAGCTCTTTATCACCATGCTCAGTTAGTAGCCCATCAAATGAAATTTGTCATAAAATATCCTACATCAAACGAAAAGACCTCATTTATTTTCCTGATATTCATGTGATATTCGAGAAATTCTTCAATTAAAAACAGGAGTATCCCAATCACAAGATTGGGTATTGCTTATGATATAAATATTTAGAGCTCATTTATGTTAATTAATTTCTCAAGAAAGTATTTAGTGCTTTATAGTTATGAATGCATTGCATAATGCTCAGGCATCAGAGAAATACTTTTTCTTTTTTTCTTCAATTATCTAATTTATTGTTCAATGATTTAATAAATTAAATTTCATGACATATTGGGTAGATAATACAGCTAATAATAAATATATCATTATTTTTTGGTTTAAATAATTTTAAGTCCATGAGAGGGGGAACAAAAGCATATGGTCGTCGCAAAAAACATGCATATACTGTCAGCAGGATATCTCTTAATGGGAGAAATAACCAAAAGTAAACTCTGTTCCTGTGAATAGCTAACATATCAGTGGTTTGTTTAAAAAAAAAATTAAAGTTTCTACTGCTCCCCCTTTATGAGAAAAATGGCTGCCAAGATGGCCAAAAACGCATTTTTTGCCTTACGGCTTATTTTTAAGCTAAAATATTTCCAAGAAGGAGTGAGAAACCCAAAAAATTTATTGCGTAGCAAATTACAAGGAGGACCTGTACACTATCAGAAAGTGAGAAAACCTTTGGTTTTGTTTGCCTTTTTTTGTAATAAATGCCTGAATTTTAGCAAAATCTGCAAAATCAAGTTTTTGTGGTGACAACTTCAAAGAGCCCTGTACCTTGGCAATTTTCATTATGAACGTTCTAGTATTTTTTTTCAGAATGCCTGGAGTAACTAGTTTCCATAGATATCCAGCACTTTTATTTTGCATGAGTACGAGTTTTTTATAAAAAATGATTAAATAACATCACTTTTTTAGTATTTTGACGTGGCGGACAAACTTTGAGGGCATGTATCTCAGAAAATAAGTGGAGCAGGTAACTTTCCTTTTGGGCTTTTTCATACCTCTACCCCATCAATCTGTGTACCAAATTAAAAAAAAATCCGAGTCGGTCGTGCGACCAACTTTTTTGTTTTTCTGTGATTTGGTATGGAATCGCTCTTATGCAAATTTCAGTGATTTTAAATCGATCTAAACGTGGTATTTATAATGTTCTGAAACGTGGAAATCAATTTAAACCTACGTTTCGCTCAGGAAGACCGAGAAAAACTACCTCTCGTGAGGATAGAAGAATTAAAAAACTGGCTTTAACTGAAAATTTGTCATTTAATCAAATAAAAACTAGACTTGGAGCAAAATTATCACTTGATACCATAAGCAGACGAATAAAAGAATCAGGATTTATCAAAAAACAAAAGTTAGCTCGCAAACTTTTTCTGAAAAAGTGTCACAAACAAGCAAGACTGCAATGGGAAAAGCATCATATGCATTATAGTGACGAATGGATTACTGTTGTGTTCTCTGATGAAAAAAACAGGAATTTAGACGGTCCAGGATGGGTTCTCATACTACTGGTGTGACCTAAGGAAAGATCCGAAGTGCGTATTCAGTAGGCAACATGGTGGTGGCTCCGTCATGGTATGGGGCGCTTTTTGCTTCAACGCACAAACTTCTCTTAGCTTTCTAAAGGGTAGACAAAATTCGGAAAGGTATCAAGATACCCTAAGAAAGCATTTGTTGCCATTTGGTGAAGTCCTAGGTGGTCCTGATTGGATTTTTCAGCAAGACAACGCTTCAATACACGTTTCCCGTAGTACGAAAGAATGGCTTGCTTCTCAAAATATTAGTGTAATGAACTCGCCAGCACTCAGCCCGGATTTAAATCCCATAGAAAACATCTTGGGAATTCTCGCACGTAACGTATATCAGAATGGGAAGCAGTATTGCTCTGTTCAAGAGCTTAAATCTGCAATCGAGGAAGCCTGGTACAGACTAACTCTCGAAACCTTCCATAATCTCGTGCTATAGATGAAAAATCGCATATTCGAACTCATCAGATGCAACGGTAACACTAGACTACTAAAAGACTTTTATGCTTCCTAAAATATATACATACCGTTTTTGTGCTTAAACTTTTGCGACAGCAAAATTTTGATTTTATCATGTAATCGTATTTTAATTTCTATGAATTGTTTCCAAATTCGAAACATGGATTTGTAAGCTGTTTGTTTAATTAC
Source organism: Uloborus plumipes (assembly GCA_038373865.1). Taxonomy (NCBI): domain Eukaryota; kingdom Metazoa; phylum Arthropoda; class Arachnida; order Araneae; family Uloboridae; genus Uloborus; species Uloborus plumipes. The sequence continues at coordinate 24,132 of JAXGGA010011599.1, read as the reverse complement.
AATAAAAATTTTAAAGCTTTTGATGTATACTTTTCGTGTTATCAAAAGATTTCGGTTGTGCTTAAACTTTTGCGACCCACTGTAGCTCTAGGGTTGATATTATTCATAAAAGTCATGCAATGAAACACTGATCGAACATATTTGAGGTCTTTACAGGATATTTTTGCAACAATTGAAAGGTCTAATTCTATGAAATTTCTCAGTAGTATTACGTAGCATATTTGAAGTCTTAACAGGATATTTTTGTAACAATTGAAAGGTCTTATTCTATGGAATTTCTCAGAAGTATTACGTAACATATTTGAGGTCTTTACAGGATACTTCTGCAGTGAAAGGTCCAATTCTTTGGAATTTCTCAGTAGTATTACGTAACAAGGATAACGTTCTGTAATTTTATTTTGATTAAAAAATGAATCGTGTATAAGTTATCTTTATTCAAATGTTTTATTTCAGCCTTTTTAAAATGAATTATTTTAGCATTTATTTCATTTATGATGCAGAAAATAAAAATAAGGTGATAAGAATTTGAATCAGAAAATATTTTCTCAAAGTGCAATGAAAAGGAAAGAACTTACATCAGCCAAAAACGTAAGATAAATAGCTGTCGGTTTACCTTTTGAAATTAAATTCAAAAAGTAGGTGCTTTGTCGCAGATGGCAACGGCTCAGTTACATAACGGAGCGCTCTCTAGACGCAAACGTCGGAAACTGACATCAGTGATTTATGATGAGTCTGAAAAATAATTTTTCGTTCGCTTATAAGAGAAAAACTCAACCAAAGAAAAAGGAAAACATTTGCGCTATCATGTAACTTTCCTGATATTTTGTACCTGTCAAGATTTAAATAAGTTATTACATAAAGATTAATTTATTTTTTGAAGGAAATATATGAAAAAAGAAAGCTTTAGAAGACTATTTACTGGAATATGGGTCATAAACGTTTTATTCTTGATGAAGTAAGAGATTAGATTATGGGTAAAAAATGCATTTTGAAAAGGTTAACCGCTACCTTAATACTATTAGTGTATAGCAATACTACTAGTGTCATGAAAGGCTTTTCTCAAATCATGACACTTTCATGCTTTGAGAAAAGAATTATTTGATAGACGTAGTTTCTATACATTGTGAGTTTAAAACGTCAACTTTGTTTTATCATTTCTTATAAAATGTTTAACATTGAAATAACTCAAGTAATAGATTAGGATATCAGATTCGGAGTCAAAGGATCTTTTGTCCAATGTCTTTATACACGTAAGGTCACATATTTTCACATTTCGAAAAAAAATCCTTGTACGCCTGAAAAACGTATCTATAATGTTCTGAAACTTTGTGCGTTTTAACGCTGATTATTGTAAGCTCGGGGGGAGGGGGGGGGGTCAGTGTCTCTGAGGAAAAAGCTTTGTTTCAAATGAAGGAAAAAGTAAACTGTTTTAAGAAAAGACTGCTACCAAACCTACCACGCCATACGTAACGCTTCCTTCTAAAAAAGATAAATCTGTCTGTCAGTCTGTACGCTTATACTATCGTAAATCTTTCTAAACAAGCACCCACTTAGCCGACTGTCTAAAACACTGTACTGTGGACTCGAAGATTGCAAATTCGGGTCTCAGGTTTCATTCATCCCTCGTTTACGTTCATAATGCTGTGTCAAAGTATGTAGAAAATTTCTAGCTATGTAAATCTGCGTAAATTAACAATATAAATTGTTTTAAAATACTGGAATGATCTTCAGTTGTGTATATATATATAGCTTTTGTCGAGATAAGAGCTAGCAGTTGGGTTCATGACAGCATATTGCTAACCCAGTTAAATACAATATTTTTCTGTTACTTTGTGGCTCTTACTCAACGTGACAATATGTATGCACGTTTCGCGTAGGTCTGACTCTGGTCGGTGTACTTTTGTTTTTAATTTTTACTTATTAATTAATTACTAGCGGTACCCGCACGGCTTTGCCCGCGGTATAAACTTAAGAATTCATTTATAAAAAATTGATATAGGCAGAATAAAATAACTCTATTTTTAGTTATAATTCCAACTATAATTCCTTCAAAGTATGATTTAAAAATTTGGTATGGACCCCACCACTACTTCCTTTTACGTGTAAATTTCTTAGTAGATGCCTTAAGCTAAAATAGTGCTTGAGTGAGCAAGATAACAATTCAAACATTTGTTGCATCCCTAGTTTGCACACGAAACAAATGCAAAAAAATGTTTTACAATGATTAATCTCCTAAATATCACCGATTGTAACATTATTCAGTAGATTTTTCGCAAAATATCGCCAATTAGCGCCAAATTGAAACCCAAAAAAAATTTTTTTTCCGCTAAATTTATTGCCAACTTGGCGATATGTCGCCAAATTGGCGTCAAACACTTGGTGACCTAAAAGCTTGGCGAGATATCGCCAAGTGGTCGCGCCAATTCATATCACATTTGTCTGCATTGAAAGCCCTGATTACCCCATAAAAGGGTAAATCACACCCCTTGGTGACATTCGACATGCAACCCAAAGATAGTGCACAAAAATAAGCCAAAAGAAAAAATAAGAAAAGTTTGTTGCTCACAGAATACCAACAGAAAATCTTACCAAAGTTTAAAAGAAGAAGAAAGTTTTCTTTCGCTAACTTCAAAACAAATAATACATTTTCCAAATGACATACTTTAGAAAGAACGTTGCAATATCGCAATAAGATAGAAGTAAATATACTGAACTAGAATTGAATGCCAAATTGTAAAAAAGTCGTCAAAAAAATAATTTTAATATTGTCTTTCATTATTTATTAAATGCAATTATGCTGCTAATTACAGTCCAACAATAAATAATCACATTGCAAAAGTATATTTGGGAGCAATTTTTTCTTTTAAACTCAACTGATCCTAAAAATTTCAAGTATTAGTCATAGAAATTTCGTGCATTATTCTTCACAATGATAATAAAAAACAATAAACATCGACGAAGATCAACCAGCAAACGATAAATTAAAGAGCCAAATTCGTTCACGTCTCAAGCCATTACTGCTGCAATTTATATTGAAATACAAATTAATAATGAAGTAAAACTATGTTTGTAGAACGCGAATGAAACTCGTCATTGAAAATTTTAAAGAATGTTCGGTTCATACACCTCTTACCATTTTAAAGAAAGGACTTCCGATTTCTACCATTTGAATTGACAGGTGCCAATCTTATCCACCGGTTTATTAATGATTTCAGTTTGACTAATTTTAATAAGGCTTGGAGTTTGGACTTGCTTAGCAACAAGACAAATACATTTTTTAAATATAATCAGGGAAAAAGAACGAAACAAATAACGAAATAAAAACGTAACCATGGTAACAACATGAAAAGTTGATTTCCGTTGATAAAATATTTCATTTCATCTGTATTTTCAAGCAAATTTTATTCTCGAGCTTAACCATTTTAGAATCGTCTGGCTTGCTTTGCTGCAGGTAAGCCTTGACTTTCCGGGATTCTAAAAACAATTGTTACAGCTATCCTGATGATCGTAGAAACTTCGAAAAACTTCATTTTGTGCAGAAAATTTCAAGCTTTCGAATGACATAAGACTTGAAAATGTGTATGACATATTTCTTCCATATTTTATCGAATTTTTGCTAAGAATTCGAATAGAAAAAGAACGAAATGGAATTTTCGAAAAATCGCTTCGAGGTGCGAAACTACAAGCTACAAACTAATTTTGTGCCAAGTGGCATGAAAATCGACCGAACGGTTTTGGCGCTACGCGCGTAACAGACAGACAGAAAGAAAGAAAGAAAGAAAGACAAACCTTCAGCTTTATTATTAATAGAGATTTAAATAAAGTATGGCAAACATTTAGCCAAATCTGGGGTATTCCCATCGAAAAGATTTTCTACATTCAATTGTTATGATTATGATTATTATTATTTTAGTTTCAACTATAGGCCAATTTCTGAGAAAAAGAAATTCCATTGTCAAAAGCAAAAAAGGAAGGAAAACACATACACACACACACACACGCACACGCACACGCACACGCACACACACACACACACACACACACACACACACACACACACACACACACACACACACACACACACACACACACACACACTTTTTCCCCATTCAACAGTTTCATGTTTCTACTTACGATACAATATTTTGTAAACTTCTCCGCTCTTACCAGAAACGTAGTTATTGTTTTAAGAATTAAAAAAAAAAAACAATGCTTCATAATTTTTAATGTTTCCTTTCTTTAGATATAATGGAAGCATATATTTTTCTTTTATTTCCATGCTGAAAATTGCACATTTTTCTTTGCTTTGGTATGATTGCTCTGTCATTGGTGGGTAGGACAAGTTTTTTTAAGATTGGCCAAAAACAAAAATAAAGCTTAGTATTAATAAGTTAATTACGTTAATAAAGTTTTAAAATAATTTCAAAGCTGAATACTAAGCAAGTATTAAACTGTATATTTTGGGTATTTAAAAGTTTTAAATTGTAACAGGTTTTTAAGACTTTACTTGTTTCAAGTCATCAGTTTGGAAGCGTTTAAGAAAGTTTTTTTTTTACTGAATACTTGCTTTGTTTATGGTTCATTTAGTTTATATGTTTTATCTCCACCAAGTACTTGTTTTGGTTGCGTCTAGTTAAAATAAAATGTAGAATTTTTTCGTTATTTTTATTCTCAGTTATTTTTAGTTTTTATAGTAGAAAAAATGTTTTAACCCAAATTTCAAGCACTGTAGTAATTTTTTATTTATTTTCTAATCTAGTGCATTATTGTGAGCGTTTTAATTGAATAAACAATTTATTTTACTTTGTTTTTACTTCCGATTACTGTAGATCTTGTTTTTTTTTAATCCTTTTTTCACTGTTTTGTATATAGGTAAACACTGTAATTTGAAATAAGTTTCAATTTTTGGTTTAATGGTATGGGAAAAAAACGCATAGGTGTTTATATGCTTGGAAAAACCTTCTTATTTTTAATTTATATCGAGAGAAACAACTAGCTGCCATGCAAGGTTTCTTTTTAAGTTTCTTCACGTGTAAAGCCGTGAATATAACTGATGATATTCGAAATATTCAAAAATTTGTCAACGTTGTGATTTTTTCGCTATTTATTCCTATTAAAATCAATTTCAAAAAGGAAATTTCTAAGATTAACCTTTTTGGATAAAACTCCTTCATTGACATTTCTGATGATAAAACATGGCAATCAGCAGGAAAGGCAAAAGCCCTTATCGAGGCAGAACTTACTAATGAAGGGTTGAAGCCAGTTCTTAATGTCTTTTCCCATCAACGCTGAAAAACTAAACAAACTTCCGACTGCTATCATTACGTTTACTATCTTGGTATCAGTGACCGAATCTTAGAAAGATTAGTAAATGTTAGATTTTTTTAAATGGGATTTATCAGCTAATTATATACTTCTTAGAGCTAAGACTAACTTCTTAGAGTTGTTAGAATGTAAGAATACCAGACATTGGTGTCCTTGTAGAACTTCTGCACAATACCGGGTACTTCTAAATAAAGATCCAGAATAAAACGGCTAAAAAAAGTAAGGGGTTAAATGTTATCAATTTTGGCATTAGTTTACAGGTTCTTTTTCTATTTTCTTATTTTGTTCATCAATAATTTTTTACTCCTTTCACTAAGTCGTGGTAGGCTCTGCTCCTTTTAACCGCTTTTTGATTGATAGCTAGAGAGGCAAGTCATTTTATTAGATCCTGATTATAGATCCTGATCCAATATTCTTCGTACTTGTTACTATTTTCCTATATAATTTTTATATACTTTTACTCATTGATTTTGAAATAGTGTTAAACTTAAACCATTTAGACACAGTATTTATGAATAATTATTTCTTATATCAAAGATATTTAAATGAATTCATTTAAAATACTTTTTTTTATTTTCTGCTTTAAAAATAACTACATATCGCATTTCTATATTTTCACTATAGGTTTGTGAATATCCGTAAGAGCTCTACGGACATGTTCATGCATAACGTCCAAAAATTCTGAAAAGAAAAATATTAATAGTATCATCACATTTATACTTCGATGACAATAAAAAAATAAATATTAATAAATTTTAACTATAATTTTTATTATTAAGACCTTGTACAGTCTTGAGAAAAAGATAAAATAATGCGTATTCCTTAACAGTGAATTACTGAGCCCAATATAGTTAGTGATATGCCAATTCGATGTATTGTCAATGTTTATTACATCTAATCCACAGCTTTCATTTTAAGTTTATTGAAAAATAGAGTTTTAATGATTAAGACCTTGAACAATCCATATCAATCTTGAGAAAAATGTAAAAATGATGCAAATTTCGCAATAGTGAGAAATCGTGCTATCGAGAAAGGTACGTTCACCCGGTGCTACATAAATTACTCAAAAATTGATCGCATTACTGTTTTAAATAATAACCACTCATAAAATACCTTTAACCTTTATTTTGATTATGTTTATAAATGCGGGGGTCTTACAACCTCAATATTTTTAAAGGTAATTTTTTTTTTTTTTTTTTGAGCACTAAAGACCTTGAAAGTTTAAGTTACTGTAGGGAAAGTCTAGTTTTAAGCCCCACCGAAGAGGAAACTATAATTTTTTCTTGTAAATAAAAAATTCAAAATAATGCTTAAAACTTGACTCAGTGTATGTCTAGATACTGTGTTAAATTGATAATCACTAACAGATACGAAAATGAGTAGGGATACGAGAAACAATCGAATGTCATAATACAGCACTCAATTTTCCCCCTGCTTAGGGATAAGCTTAAAAACAATTGTTTTAGCGTCATTCATTTTGCAAAAGTCTTTGCTTATCCGGAAAAGATAAAATTGGAACATATATTTTCACAAGAATCATATTCTTTGTCCGTTTTTTTTTTTTGTTTTCTATCTATATAAATGCAATTCTACTGAAGTGAACATGAGCAAAAAAATGGTACGCTATAGTTAGGAAGTACTTTCTTCGTAATGAAATAAGATTATCTCACTTTGTTCTTGAGAAGTATTTTTTGTCTTCATTGAAGGTAGACGTATATAATATAGTAATAATATACGAATATAATATATGTATATAATACTAAATACGCATATAATATAGTTCTAAACATAGCGTATTTATATATATAAGAAGAAATAATGGAATATCAATCGATATTATCAAAAGCGTTTACATATATCTAACGTTTGTTGGTATCAAAGGGAGGAAAATCAAATATTAATAAAGCTGATCATAATCCAAAATCCATTTTTTTTTGAGTTATGACTTTATCGCTTGAAATGGCAAAGCATCTGCTTCATTTTTTAAAGGAAAATCAATGTTGTCTCAATACTCAGTATATGTTCAATATTGTTAGTCTTTCTTTTTTTTTTGATGGAATTACTACTCTTTCGTTTCTGAAGATTTTGTTAAAATTTATAGTGATATGAATTTCTTAAAGTGGTATTATATTTATTACATGCGAAAAATATTTCTTTAAATATTACTAGACTTTGAGGCAAAAATATAAGATGTGGTATTTTTTTAACTAATGCATTTAGAACCATATACGATCTGCATTTCAAAAGAATATTTTTTTTTTCGAAAGGACTAAAAAATTTACTTGAACCTTATTTTACTTGCCATACAGTTTAATAAACTCATATTTCCCGACAGATTTGACCCAGAATTAAGCAAAATTTAAACATAATTTCAGACAGAAAAAAAAGAAGAGAAAAAAAATCTAGCAAGTGCGAATAGTGTTCTTCTATATTCATTAAAAATTTGCGAGAACAAGAAGGATTTTGGTGTTTTTCACCATAAAAAGAAAGTAGGTTACATAAAAAAGCTAAGTGTGATTTGAATAAACATAAATGTTTCACGGCATTTTATTTAAAATATTAAGGAATTACTCTTATAGTATTTGCCCTCATTTTTCAGAATTTAGGACATTAAAATTAACAAGAATTCCTCAGTTTTTAAAATGTTCTGGATTGATGCAGTTTTGTTCTATTTAACAGCTTTTGTTTAAATAATACCGAATTATTGTCCTCATATTTTTATATTTCTATGTCCTTTATGTGCATTAATGTATTCGCTCAAAATACAAAAAAAAAAAAAAAAGGAAATAATAAATAGAAAATCACTTTTTACTGCAAATAACACACTTTTCGTTCCTAGTCTTTAATCTAAAAGTAAAAATTTGGTTGTGATTCACGAGTGCATGAACTAATCTTAAAAGTCAGAGATTTGTCAATACAGTAGCTAGTACAATGATTTATTTATTTCACAAAGTAGATGCATACCAAGAACAAAGCAATGCTACTAAACCTCTAACTCAAAATATTTGTCTTTTAATTCACTGAGTAGTATTTATGTTGTAGAACTGTGAAAAATTCCAAATCGTAAAAAAAAATATTTCCATTCATAGTAGAAAAACAGGGTTTGAAATTACAATATATTGCAGGCACATTTTTCGGGGTTGCAAGGAGCAACTTTAGCAATTAAAAAGTGTGTGAGCTTTTAAGTATGTAGTGTCGGATCAAAATAAATTTTTTGTATGACAGAAGAAGTTTTGTTGGATGTGAAGTCATCGACAAAAGGGCATTTATCGGATGACTTTACATCCCAAAGTTTACTCTTTTTTGCTTTGAAAAAAGGTGTTCTTCGGAAACCCGAACCAAGTGCAAGCACTCTGTTTCTAATCTCTGCATTTATAACGTTTTTTCTGTATTGGTACTTGGTTGCACGAAATCATACATTCATTTTTACTTCAATTCCTTTTAAAAACACTGTGAGTTGTTTTCATATTTACACACATAAATATTGTGCATTTATGTTATTTATAAATTAAACGATATCACCATCAAACTACGTCTTACAGATCACGTTTCTCATCTCATAGAATTCTATGTTTTTGAAAATTTTACCATTATCTCTAGATCTCGCTGCAAATGGCTTGCACTAGCATAATAAACTGCCTCATATATAATTCTCTACACCTTCTCTTAAGGACTCTTGAATTTATGATGGGTTCATTAATATAAATTTCAGGGCGTCATTTAAGAAGAGAATGCTTTGGACATGTCTCTTAACTCACTTGTTGAAGACGAAGAGTTTGGAGTCCATCCATTCCACCCTGGTCGTAAGCAGAAACGCAGTTCCTTACGTCACCACCAGACGGCGCAGGACTAAATCTTCAGACCAGAAGGAATCCTCATAATTTTACCTCGAGGAGGAACGCTGTGTCAGATGGTGTGGAAGGGACATCTAGAGAATGAGAGAAAGTAAATTTATATTCAAATTCATTTAACTACTCATCACTTTCGATTCGGTATTGAACGGATAATATATTTTAGAAGTTAAGTGGAAAGATCCCGCTTTCGGCACTTCCTAGAAATTGGACTATAAGAGTAATGTGAAAATAATTATCACTTCCTCTTTCTTCGTCCGCTCGCTTTCAGAGTTATTTAAATTATTATTATTATTATTATTTTTTGTTAAATTAATTGGTTTTCTTTTAACAATTTATACTTTTCAACCGAAAAGTAATAAGGCTCAAAAGCAGCTTCCTTACAAAAAAAAAAAGAAAAGAAAAAGATGCTTTGTTTCGAAACCAGCTGAACTCGTTTTGAGATATTTTACAGCACAGACAACAAATGTTTTACATGCTGCATAATTATACGACAGGGACGCTGTCGATTTAGTATTTTCCTATGAGAAAATGGTTTCAAAATCTTTGTTGACATATTTTTCGTGTCAAAATATTTAAAATTATTTTTAAAATACCTCAACATGACACAATGTCAGTCATGTCGATACACCAATGAATAAACTATTATGCAGTAATAAGCATTGAAATAAAATTTTAAAGGTTCTTTGAAGTTGGGTCTCATAAAATAGTTGACGTATAACTCTGAGTTAGACGATAAACGAAAATTGGATTTGCAGTTAATACTCGTATGGATACGGATATTTTCTCTGAAATTTGTTTTTCCCATTACTTAAAGAAGATTTTAATTTATTTCCTACTTTTGTCATTTCTATGCATTTCTGGGGGGAAAATCACCTAAAAATTTAGAGATAATTTCTTCACTTACAATTTATCATCCAAGCCTACCCGAAATTTATCAATTTGACCTAAACAACGCCACTAAGTAAACTCAAAAAACGGTGAAAAAATTAATTCAATTTAAGCAACTTGTCTTGAAAAATCAAGCCTTCTAGTGTCATATATCATTACTTAAACACCTAACATGAAAGTTAATATCAAGCCGAAAAAAAATATTTTGCTGTACAAAAAAGATGGCTTTAGAACAATTCTGAAAACGGACAGCTTTTTTAGCGTAAGCAAGTGAAATCAACTTCTAAGTGTGATACTTTCTGATAAAACTCTCAGTTCGGGACACATGCGTACTCAAGGATTCAAGCCCTTTGTATCAATTTAACCCACTATCACGTAGAACCGGTTTCCCCTGGTGTGTATCTAAAACCTTCTTTTTAGACGCTTATAGTCATTTTTAGCCATAGCTATAGAAGTATACTCAATGTCCTCTCATACACTCATTTTATCATGATGTACAAAATACGCGACAATAACCAACGGTAATATTACACCAGATGTTTTTAGAAAAAATATTTTTCTCGGAGGAAAATTACGTTATAAATCAGACACGAAAATGCTTAAGGGCATATTAAGCCTTGTTTTGAGCCAAAGTGGGAAACCTCGTATTACTAATATTATCTATTTCTACCATGAGGTACAAAATATATTCCAATATTGCGTTGAACTTAGGAGTAAAACCAAAAATTATATGCAGACTTTCGTTTTAGGCCTCAGTGGGAAAGATAACATTACTAATATTATCTATTTATCGAAAATAATCTCCGAAATAATAAACTAGGCTTTAACACCAAGAATGAATCCATGAAGTGTATATAAACCTCATTTTGAGCCAAAGTGGGAAAGAAAACATTGTTAATACAATATCTTACTAATTTTATCATAAGGTACAACATATGATAGATGAAGCAAAAGAGTAATTCATTTTATTATTTGCTTGGGATATTTCGCGGTTCATTACTCGTGGACGATCCAAATTATGATAGCTGGAAGATTCCTCGGAATTGTCTCCAAGAGACTGGGGAAGAAAAAGTAGCTGAATCGATATCTTTTGGCTACAGCAACATTGGTCATCACTGGCATCGATTCCTCTGTTATTACCTACCCTGTTACATGAGAAACTGCAGAAATCCAGCAGCTGTTTAGTCGTAGGGAACATCTGGTCATGAAGCGATACTCGAAATCGTGTTGAATGCATTGAAACCTTTCTTGTAATTATTTGAAAATGGATACCGATATAAGCAACTGCAGTGTTGATAAGGTATTGATTTTCCAAGCAGATTGTTTGTGAGTAATATTGATGTAAGCAGATAAACAATAAATATTCATGAAACAGAAACACGTGTCTTAACTGATTTAAATGAATTATTATTTGGCTTTGCATTGGAGCGTTGAAAAGGAAACAAGATACACTTGCTTTTCATGTATAAAAGAAGTGGGATTAGTCGTGAAAATTTTCATTTCGTTAAAAACAGAGGCTATAGAACATAAGTTTGCGATTATTTGATTTATTTATTTTATCTTCTCAATGACTTAATTAGGTAACAATTAAGAATAGTACAATATTTATGTGTAAGATTAAATATAAATATTTAACGTTTTAGCGCACAAAATTTGTAAACGTCTGCAGGCACTTGTTTTAGGGTTACATGGAACCCCTTTTTAGGGGAGCCCATAGTGTGAAGTTTAGGAGAAACAGTGATCCAAAAAAGCAAGTTTGGATTCTTAGAAATTTGCTTTTATGATTTCCTAGTTTTTACTCTTGAGAAATGAGCATATTATGGGACTAACTACAAAATACAACTATTAATAGTGTTTTAAGTTTATATTGACATACTTTAAAGACAAAGGAAGGGATTTATTCATAGAATTAGGGAAAATAATTTTTATACGCGAAATACTTCAAACAAAAGGTCAAAAAAGAACTCTGATTAAGAAAAGCATACCAAAGCGCAACAAAAAGCTATTTTTATCGATCCACTAAAAAATGTTTACATCAATGGATCCATTAAAAAACCTTTAGCTATTAAAAATATCGAATGTCTTTGTAAAGGAAAAAAAGATTTTTCTGTCATTATTATCGAGTTTAGCTCTCGATAACCTCAATACAATTAAATATAAGCACTAAAAACATCCAATATTAATATTCACAACACATACACATACACACACACCGAATGTAATAGTTTATCGTGCTACAGAGCTACACTGCAAAAAATGAAATGTTGTTTTTGCAGTATAATACTGGCAGCCGAGGTTCCAATTTAAAACTGTAAAATGCACAGTTATAAACTGTAAAACTAGTATTTTACAGTTAATTACTGTAAAAATTATAAATTTTTACAGATTATTACTATAAAATTAACTTTATTATGCTGTGAAAACAACATTCATTTTATACAGTAAACATATCTTCACCGAATATAACAGTTTATACTGCTACAGAGCTTATGATAGCTGCTTAGATAAAGTTGTAGAATTGTCTAGGCTTGGAAACAAACACCGTTCTGACTTGCATTAAAAAAAAAAAAAAATACAAATTTTCATGCTACCATAAAATACAAGAAAGTAAAGCAGATGTTAGGAACTGCCAATACCATATAAAAACTTCCAGATCAAACCAAGGAAACTGATATATTCGCAGCCAGAAATCTTCACTGCCGCCAAGGGAACAAAACACGTTTCGAAAGTAATGCTTGTTCGACTTCGAAAGCTATTTTATAAGTTCTGTCGGAAAAGAACTGATATTATGTCGTCTGCCAAAAGCCATTCAGTAGTAGACTTGGCTGAAAGAAACATCCTAAGTGAAGAAGCGTCAGATTCAATACTTGCGCCTTTGGTTTCATGTACTTGGATTTGTTAAAAACAGTTATCGACGCATTAAGTACAATTTTAATGCATATTTTTAGGGGAAGCCAGAAGAATTTAAAGATACTGATAGTTTGCATTGGAACCTGACATCCTTACGTCGCTTTTCTGTTTATTTACACTACTTCTACATTATAAAAAAATGGTTTAGATACTGAAATGTATTAAATTAGTGCACTATTTCACTGTTAATCAAACAGAACAAAAATCGATTACATTCCTTCAATGCAACATATTAAAAAAAATCTTCTCTTTTTTATGAAAAACACACTTACGTAGGTACGGTATAAACTTGTTTTTATAAAAAAAGGATTAAATAATGGTACTTACTAGCGCTGGATCTTTGCAGGTTTCTCATTTTTGTGATGTATACCATTGAAATATAGCGTACCAAGGTATATTTCAAGGGCGCTAGTCTCCGTAGTAAGCAGAACAACGTTGTCGGGACTTTCTGGTAGTTGTAGCTCATTCTCTTAACTATCGTATTACTTTTCAATTCCTATAATAAATCCGCTGCATACGTATGAATTAGTATTAATTTAATTTTAATATTTGAAACGCGCATTAAAATTTTCCGGATCCTCTTTGATACACCAAGACTTACGCCTTTGAAACAAACCATACGATGCTATATTTGAATCGCTTAAATCTCTAAAACGGGTAAGAAGCAAAGAAAAAAAAAAAGACCGTTTCCATCGGATTCGGATTCCTCAACATGTATAAAATACTTCTTTTTTCCGGTACACAGGTTTATACCTTCTCCTCGTTAGCAAATTTTATTTCATTTGAAACCATACAGATCGGTTGTAAAATAAAATAGAAGCTGTACTCATGCTGAGAGCTTGAAAGCTTCAGTATCTTCTTTTCAAAATAAAGATAATAAATATATATATATATATACACAGTGCTTATACAATGTGTTATTGTTCTGTCAGAAAAGTAAGATAAACATTACTGACCCGACTACCTTTATATATATTTTAATTTAACTTATTTTTCCGATATGATAAGTTCGAAAAATGTAAAACTCAGCTATGGAGCTATACTACATTTAGAAACTATGCCGTATAATTCTACGCTACTCATTATTACCATTTATGAATGTTCAATTAATATTGCATGCTTACAAATGTCGAAATAAAAAACTAAAACGTATAAACATTCCAGCAGCCTTTAAGTACGAAACGCAAAATTATTTCTAAAGCACAAACGATCAAATATTTTGAAAAGAAAGTTTTGTCCATAAATATCAATTTAATAGATATATTTATTTGAAGAGATTCTTGTGACTTTCCTATAAAACTAGAAAAAAAAAATGTTTTGCAATAACAGGTAAAAGAATCATAATTTTCACAATTTATCTTAATCATAACTTCTTGCTTAAGATTATTGTATTTTTAAAACATCGTTTGCTAAGCCTGAGCTCTATTTATGGTCTCATTAATTAATAAAAGTTAATCATTAATTACCATCATCTCTTTTTACGATCTGCACTTCCTTCCTTCTTGGCATTCTCCCCCCCCCCTCTTTTCCCACATAATTGCTAATTAACAACCATTGCAATTCATGAAGGAGCTAGAGTTTTTTGAATTCTTTAGAAAAAAAAAGATAGCTTTTAAAGAAATAAAAGCTAGAATTCGGACGTACTTTTAGCTTCTCCGTATTAATATTAATGAGTTTAAAGAAAAAACGCGTAATGCATATGTCTAACTGTTAATGCAATTTGATGATGACTAAATATTAAAAAAATGTGTTACATCTATGCGTCTATCTTTGTATATGTACACACACATAAAGTTGTTCACATTGCCAGTTTCTAGTTTTTAGTAATTAAAATACTTTTATCGTTCATTTTAACGTATAAAAAGACTAAAAAATTCTTTAAATGTACCTTTATGACCTGTTTCTGAGATTAGCAAATTTGTCGGTTGTGATCATCTTTCCTTTTCTGTGTCTCCAACGTCATCTGCAACCAGGGTCCTTTTCTTCGAATTTTTAATCTAATATAAGTTATTGCCTCCTTATCCTTTAAGTTTGATGACCGTTACAGTTATACGGTCCTTTTCTTAACAAGAAAAAATTATATTTCTGTAGACGACTTCAAATGTAGCGTTTTTAAAAACATAAGGTTATTTTTAAAAAAATGTTTGTGTCTGCTCTAAAAAATAATAATAAGAGTAAAATAAGATGAAACTTCAGTTAAGCACATTATTTCGTTGACTTCTTGAAGTAAAGATTGAAATTTCCCTTGGGATATATGCTTCTTTCCCTTTTAGTTATATAGCAAACGTGATTCGTTAGTGGTTTTATTTTTCTTTGTACTCGTAAAGGGCAGAGAAAAATCGATTTAAGTTCTCGAATTTGATTTCATAGAATATTTCGTATTAGAAATTAAGAAAAATAAAAAACAACTAATCAAAATATTCATAATTGTGCGGCAATGTTTTAACTACTAGGGCTGTTTAATAAAGGCATCACAATTTTGTTTCAGATAAATAAAATATCAAGGCTCAGAAAACGAATAATCTATGTGTAGTGAGTTAGGTGAGGAAAGAATGGCTAAAATTTAAAGGTCATGGTGTCAGTAATCTGACCTTGGTTGCTATCCAATTACATATAGTTTTGTTTTCATCTGCAGAGAAATGGAAGTGAAACACGGTAAACAAAAACCTTTCAAAGGTTTGGACCAAAGAAAGACACTAGGGACAAAGTAGTCATTGTTTACGGAATCAGGAAAAAATTTAATTATATTCTGTTGATGGCAGAAAAGCAAAGTAGCTAAATAAGCAGGGAAGTTTTACTGCTTCATCTTCTAAAAAATATTACCAGATTAGCTTTTTTTATTAGCTCAAACAAGCAAGACAACGCGGAACATCAAAACTATTGGTAAATTTGGGATAAAAATTTTTTTTGCTATTTTTTTCTTCTTAAGACGCAAATTTATTTTTTAAGCATAAGAAAAAGTGTAACTAATAATTTATAACGTTCTGGAGGTTTCAAGAAAATTTTAAATCACAATTTACCCCTTCATAATATGAAGATGAGACTTGTATTATTCTCCTTCTTGTTGCAAATGAAACATTTTTGATCTCTTTACAATTTACTTCCATAGAAAGAATTGATACCTGATTACAAACCATTAGACATGGACACATGGACAAAAACACACTTACGTAGGTACGGTATAAACTTGTTTTTCTAGAAAAAGAATTAAATAATGGTACTTCAAAATGTAATATTAAAAAATATTAGTGCTAAATGTTAAACCTGATTTTAAAATATTCAAAACCTTGATTTGTACTATTTTTACAAGAGTAAACTTTATCTCAAACTGTAAAGAAGTACTTGGTAATAAACTTTTGTTTTGTGATAAATCCGCATAACGAACACGTTATGATAAATACTGTTTTCTTATTGCATTTTTTTTTGCTTATCTTTTTTAAAATTTATTACATCACTTAAAAAAACGTTATTATCAAGAACCACGTTAAGCAGTCTGAAGGAAAAATATAACATTAAAAAAACACAAATGTGTACGGATACTGCAGACACGTGTTTTGGCGTTACACGTGTCTGCACTATCCCTGCGTATTTGTGCTTTTTTAACGTTGTATTTTTCCTTTACATTTACGCACAAAGGTATTTATATATTTCACATTAACAAATATTAGAGAGACTGGAAAGTAAATTCATTTTTTTCATGACAAATCAATCGTTTAAAGTTTTTATTTTAAATCAATGGTGTAGTTGTCCTCGTTATCAAGGCCCTTTTGCCATCTAGTAGTAAATTTTAAATCTCGGATAGGTTTGAAAAAAAAATTATTTCTGCTGAGTAGAATAACTTAAAATGGTATCACAGATACAACCGAAATTTTTAAGTTTCATTTTTCATATAAAGATCGCAATAAAGTGAAATCAGATGTCAGACCAGTATTACCTGTGAAGCAGTCGAATTTGTCTTTCTTCCTGCCGCTAAAATACTTTCTGTTGCACAAAAACTTGAAGAGTTGGCTTGTATCTATAATGCCATTTCAAGATATGTTTGCTCTAAAAATAATTTTGATTTTAAATTTATTCGCAATTTTAAATTTACTAAAAGGCCTTAATAACGAGGATAATTGCATCGGTGATTTCAAAAAAAAATTTAGCAATTGATTTGTTTGAGAAAAAACGGCTTGCTTTCCCCCGAATACGTACCGAACGTTTCGAAATAAGATTGAATCAATAAATTATGAATGTATATTAAACAACATAGCAAGAAAGTATCATATGTTAGCTACAATATTCCGACGAAGTTGACTCCAGATAAGAGCGAGTACTTATTCCAACACAGAAAAGAAGTCAGATCCGAAAAATGGAGCTAATATTTTTAGACTTAGAAACAAAGAAGAATTAAATTTAGTCCTCAGATTTTTTTCTTACACTTTTTTAAAATGCATCATATTGTTTAAAAAACTCTATTACCGAGAACCAAAAAAGCTAATGCGTGCCAAAAATCTCCAAATAAAATTGAATCAATAAATTCTGAATCTATATTAAACAACATAACAGGAAAACATATCATAAGTAAGATACAATCTTCCAACGACGTTGACTGCAGATAAGAGCAAGTGCTCATTCCAACACAGAAAAGAAGTCAGATCCGAAAAATGGCGCTAATATTTTTAGACTTAGAAGCAAAGAAGAATTAGATTTAGTCTCCAGGCTAAACTTCGTTAGGTGCATTAGAAGCTTGTGGGCTTTTTGCGCTGATTCAACTCCAACTAGATATTTCGGTCACGCACATCCTTTTTCTCTCAGATCTTTTTTTTTTTTTTTCCCCTCGTTCCGATTTATTTCGTTCCTGTGAAATTACCTGTCGACTGCTTTTTCCGGGGTGATTAAGGAAAGGATAAAAAGTTTGAAAACTTTTAGGGTTATTAGGAAAATGAGATCCGCGCTACATGAGTATCTTTGGCCGATTCCGAATTACAAATTACATGCGGGCAGAGAAAGTAGATTAGCAGATTCTCTTGTAAGAAAATAAATCGCCTAGAAATTTTTGCTGATGGATTATTGTGTTTTATAAGCAGAGAAAATATTTATTTAAATAGATATCTTTTTAAATACAAATTATTACTTTTTCATTTTCATGTCGAGCTATGAGTGTTATTAAAAGCTACATTGATATGTTTTTCCCTTCAAACAACAATAATTATGTTTCTCTTTCAGAGTGAAATTATAGTTACGTTAACCCTTTCTGAACAACATTTTTTTTTCATAAGTAAACAATTTTTTCCTTCCATATCTTAATCAAGGGAGCCCATAGGAAGCACACCTACCTATTTTTTAAAGACTTACTGCTGCCGGCAGATACGAATGTGCCAAAAGCGTCACAATGTTCTATATTGTGGAATAACTCACTTAGAACTGAGGCAAAATGATTCTGAAGGTGTGTGCCGAATTCGGCTTACCTGACGTTAAAGGGTTAAAAATGTTTTTTTTTTTTTTTTCAAAGAAAAATAGTTTTTCCACAGAAAGTTACCGCTCACAAACCGATGCAAAGGCATAATAAATAAAAAATACCTTTTTTTAAAAACTTCACAGCAATAAATATTAGATCAAAAGTTATTTTGCTTCTTAAAAAATAATCATATTTTACTTTTGAAGTGATTAGAGTTACATTAATCGTTTTTTTTTTTTTTTTTTTTGTCTTTTTTTTTGTACTCTTTTTACGTTCAAAACAATTAGAGTCAGCTATATATATATATAAAAAAAAAAAAAAAAACACTTTAAAATGGTTGGCGATATTTTAACAGATTTTTTCCCTATTAAAATAAAACATTTCCATTTCAAAGTAGTTCCAATTACAATAACATATAGTTAATAAAGCCGGAAGTTCTGTCAAGAACTGAGCAAGCCTACTTTTCTGTATACTGATATCGACATTCTAGCATCTGATCACTTTTTTCTCAATTATTTCAGACTGCAAATTTTGGCAAACATGGCTGTTTAGAACATAAAGCTAATTTATAAAAAGAAAGTATGCCTCCGTCATCTGATGAACTAGGCACGTAAAATGTAAACAAAGAAATAAATGAAGTTGTAGCATCTTTTCCAAAATGTAGATATTTTAGTTCTTTCCTTATCTATATCCTTAATTGTTTTTAAAAAGAATTAGTAATAAAAAACGCATCAAAAGACATTTTGCCAAAAAAAAAAAACCTCGTTCCTAAATTAAAAAATAAAACGTTAGCCATTTCCGAAGTTTAAAAATAAATAAATGAATAAATGAATAATAAAATGCTCACTTAGATGAATACTTTTCGTAAGAAAAAAAATCGTCCATCAAGGAAAATAATAATAATAATAAGATTATAATAAAATAAAAAAACATATAAATAGATAAAATCGCCTGCACAGATATTTCTTTTAATAGTTATCTTTTCACAACCTGCAGTTCTGCCATGTTTGCTGAGTCAGAGTTTGAATCGAGGATTAGGAGTTGGAGTTGAAATCCGGAGTCTTCATAGTCAACAATGGGAGTCAGAGTTAAAGACTTTAAAATTCTAATACTAGGAGTCCATCATTCTTTTTCAGAGTCTGCATTTCTGCCATGACTGCAGAGTTGGAGTTCGCTTTAAGGATTCGGTGTCAGAGTCAGAGCCAAAAAAATGTCGTAGATAGGCGGAGTGGTAATTAAAGGCTATTAAATTTTAATAGTAGGAGTCAGTTATTCTATTAGAGCCCGCATTTCTGCTATGACGGCACAGTCGGAGTCGGAGTTAAAGTCCTCAAAACAGCTTATTTAGAAAAACATTTTTCATACATTCGTCATCAAATCAATTTTCTATCAAAATTAGTTTGAAAGAAATCCGTTTTTAAGTTCAGAATCTACATTGAGCTTAAATTTCCTCTTTGGCGTTAAAATTAAGCTTTTTTGAACGGTTCAAATAAACCAATTCCAATACTTCACTTAAATTTCTAAATTAAAGGGAAGTATGGGACTAATGTGTTTCTGACGAGATGTTTCAAATAAAAACATGTTTGTACAAATCGGACTGTTCATTCAAAAGTTATTTGAGGGGAGGTAGCGCAAACAGACCGACAGACATAGATTGCTCCCTATCTCAAAACCCTATTTTCCATTTCTTTTTAAAATTAATTTATTTCTTTTTGATTTTTGTTTTTTTCTTTTTTTTGGATTTTGCGATATTTTTAAGAAGCATTAAGCCACTTTCAAAGCTTTTTTCGTCTTTCTTTACGAGTTTGCTTGTATGAAATTTACCAAAGTTAATATTAATTAATGCTTGCAATTTAGCCCTATTAATCAATTTTGTTTGAAATTAATCGACATTTCTTCAAGCAGTCAAACTATTCGTGCCATACGTTCATGAACTGTAACGTTTGTAAGTCTAATAGTGCATAAGTACGTGCATATCAAGCGTATAAATATTTAAAGAAAAGAAAGGTTTATTTTTAACTACAGTACTTTTGCACTCTATTCAACAGAAATTAATTAAACAAGCAAGTTTTGAAAAACACGAGCATTAAACTATTTTTCATTGATTGTTTTTAGAAAAGCCTACAATTATTTCAAACAGTACGATTAAACTGATTTATATCCAAAAGCCTCAACTGTAAATTATCCTTGAATTCCATTCACTTAAGGAAACTTTTCTTCAGATTTTAATACTTTTCTTGAAATTTACATTTTGCAAATGGGATCATGTAGTTTCTCATTTTTTTTAAGTTATCTAGAATACCAGAAACTGCAACTGCTCTCACGTGCGCTGCACGTGATGTACGAGCATTTCGAAAGTATGATCGTTTTATAATCCAGCTGTCCTTAATAAATATTCTGGTCCACGATTAAAGTACATAATTACTTCTATGTATGATTAATTTCTTGAACGATGGCTATTAAGAACAGATGGTGCATCTGTCATTCTTACGAAACACTGTCGGCATCTAGTTTCAAATTCAGACGAAAGTTAAAAGATTGTTTTTTCAGAAAAAGGATAAAATATCATTTTACCAAACTATGTTAATAGCATTATTTTTGAATAAGCTTAAAATTAATTCTATATATTTCCTAAAAAATTAATAGCGAACATCGTAAGTATCAAGTATTTCTTTTAACGTCGTAGTTTTTCTGTGTGTATATTTTTGCACTAAAACACAGAGGATGATTCAGAAAGATTGGTGGGGTTTTTACACGGCTACCGATTTTGGAATATTGGGTCTATTCCCCTCTGGCGGGGTTCTAATGAAAGGACGAGTTATATTCAATTGGCTACAGCTATATTTTAAAAGTAATAACTTGAAAGAAGATAGGTAAGGGTAGCAGCTACAAATTCTTATGAATAGTGCACATCCTGCTCTTTGGTGGAACTCGAAGGAGTTTTAAATTTTCAATTGGTTACAGCTGTATTTTTGAAATAAAACTTTAAAGAAAGATGGGTAAAGGTGTTAGCTTCAAATTTTCGGGAACATTAGACCTTCTGCTATCTGTTAGAGCTTGAAGGAAAGATCGAGTTGTAAACTCTCAATTGGCTACCACTACGTTTTCATCGCAAAAATTTAAAGGACGATGGGTAAGGGTGGTTGGGAGCGTTAATTTTATGGGAATATTGGACGACCGCGCTCTGGTGGAGCTCGAATGAAAGAACGAGTTGTAAACTTTCAATTGGCTACCGCTATTATTTCGACGCAAAAATTTGGAGAAAAATAATTAAAGGTGGCAGCTCCAAATGTTTACGAACAATTGACCTACTGCTCTTTGGTGGATCTGGAAAGCGAGTAAAAGTCTCAATTGACTACTGATCGATTTTCGACGTAAAAACTTGAAGGAATATGTAATAGTGGCAGCTTTAAATTTTTGCTCTGGTTTGGAAAAATTGAATATCATGCACTGAACCTTTTATATCTGCTAATCTTGAAGAACTGAAAAATTACATAATTTCAGCAATTGCTTCTACGACTGAGGACAGGCTACAAGTTGCATGGTACGAGTAGCTCTTTGGTTCTAGTGCAGGTATAGTATTGTTCAAACATCAGGAGGAGAACATCGTCAGAAAAGTGAAGTATGAAAAAAAAAGTTTTTGTATCATTTTTACGCTTTGAAAATACGTGTTTGAAACAACACATTCTTTTTGCATTATCTTAATACGTTATTTTTTAACCCTGTTTCTACGTTGCTACGCGAGATGTGTCTTACTTACTATTTTATCAAAATCCGCGATTTACCCCTCATTTTAAAGCCTAACTTAGTCCTATTGAATGAATTAATTTTTAGTGAGAGGACCAATACTAGTACACATATTATTATTATTTTCCTTTCGTTTAAGCGCGCCCCCCTCCTCATTTTTTTCTTTAATCAAAAACCTGTAATAAATAATTGGAAAAAATCGTATAACTGATCTTCAAAACATATAACTTGTTCAGTAAGCTTAAAAGTATAGTTTAATAAAAGTAAAGATCGTTGGTTTGTAATGAAAATACCTCGTTCATTAAAGTATATTTAAGTTATACTTATATATATTTTAATAAAATTGTATTGTATTTTTAAATTCATGTCTTGTATAAAGCATAGTTTTCTAACACCTTAATATGATTCTTAACATGAGAAAATAATGTGAATAGCATACATGAATTATCAAATAGGAAAATTTAAAAGACTTTTTTGGTGTTTGAAATGACTATACCTTATATCTTCGTATTAACAGAAAACACTTTATTTCTTCACCTTAATACTAAAGCCAAGTTTTGAAGAGAGAAACTAACTTTATAATTCAATGCATATCGTTTCTTCGTAGCTGTTAATTCATGTACGGGCACATATGCTCATTACTGCGCTTCCTATTTTACGCACATGTTTCTCAAATGTTCCAAATAACTTCGCAAAGCGTAAAGGACACAGCGTAAAAATTTCAAAAAGCTACGGTTCTTTTATTATTCATAATTCGAGGCGCCTGTAATAAATGTTCCGCCTCGCATTTCAAATGCATAATTACCGGCATTTTGTAATTAATTTTGGGAACGTCTATCATTAAGAACAGATGCTTGGACTATATTTCAGATTAATAGTAAGGCGAGAGCAATTTTTCTCTTTTTCAAAGAAATAGCGCTGCTTCCAATGAAGTTATTTTCTGCGTAAAATTACGTTTATTTAATTTTTATTTCTAAGTACTACTTTAGGGAATACGTTAATATGATAAACATTATAAATACATAAACTTTTTTGCATTACTTTCAAATATTTATTTAAATGATAATTTGGAATTAGTACTTAGAAATAATAGGAGCCCTGTTAGGTGTATACTATGACGAGAAATTTTGGAATTTTCTTGATTGAAAGCCATTGCAATCTCTTAGAAAATAGCAAAATGCAAAGTGAACTACAATTACGTAACACAAGCTATGAGCTTTTAATATTAAATTTGAAGGAAAATAGTACCTGAAGTAGTGTTACTCTTACGACGCAATTAATATAAAGTATTTTTATATTTGCTTATTTTTAAATCAATATAGCAGTTTAAAATATATTTTTCAAACTCTAAATTCGTTTAGATCCCAAAGAAATAAAAGCATATCTTCAACTACTGTTTCAATTTGATCATGGTTTTGGAGAAAAAAAAATCAATAAATAAGAGATTGAAAGTGTCGATAGTTTTCAAGAAATCAGTTGATTTCAAAAAAAAACGTCATACCAAATGTGCTGATTTTTAATCAATAAAAGGTTTTATAGTAAAAACTATGAAGTGTATATTTTGTCTTCATTCATATTCTTTTGTTGAATGGTAAAAGTCACAGACGAAACACGTCGGTAACGCTATTTGAAGCTGCTAGACAAACAGCAAAAAAAAAAAAAGCTAAAATATCTACATTTCAAGTAAAGCAATGAATTATTATCCTTTGTAAATTTCTAATAAATCGATTGATTTAGTTTTTTAATTTTGCCATGCTTTATTATCAAACTTGTAACCATTACAACATGCATTTTAGTACTCTGATAATGTTTTTGAATAACTAAAAATAAATGTCAAATCTCTGTTAAATAAGTAGTGGAAAATATTCAGTCGGTAATGAATATTACAAAATGTTCGCTTTCATATGTTTTTTTAACGTTAAAAAGTATTAATCATAAAGGTCTTTTTTCTCCTTGTTTTTTTGCACA
>JAXGGA010011598.1:0-41846 GCA_038373865.1 Uloborus plumipes | reverse complement strand
TAATAATCGAACGACCGAAACGTGACGAGCCATCGGATCGTCAAATGTCCAGGTCTCGGGTTCGAGGGGATAACGTACGTTTGCGATATGTTTTCGAAAATCGGGTTTTATCGTGACATTTTCATCACCGTCGTCGCGCGATTGTTGTTGTTGTCGGTGCAAACGATCCGGTGCAAAAAGTATTTCCAAATCGAGCGGACGAGACACGAGATGTCTTTTTCTGTTCAGGATACCGGCACATTTCGTCAATTCGTAGCTAAACAGATAATCTTTACTCAAAACGGTTTCAATGTTATTTTTTTCGTCAATGTTGAAAAGGGTAAAATTTTCCTTGTAAATATCGTAGAGGAGTTTTTGACAATCGGGATGTATTTTTGTTATCGGTCGACCGTTTTTGAAAAAGTGGTTCACGATTCCGTTCCAAAATAAAGGTCCGTTTAAAACGTCGGCCACTTTTTCCAAAATTCGCAAATAAATCGTTTGCTGACTGAGGTATTCGTTTTGATTTTGGAAGAGATTGTTTGAAACGATATCGTTTAATATCCCTCGCCAAGATTCTTTTTCTCGGGGATCCGACATGATTTTATTTTTATATCTATATATATATTTCAGAGGAGATGCAGGAGAGAGACACGAAATATATCAATGCTTATAAAACGAATTCAATTTATATAAAATTTTATTTTAAAAGCATGCACGCTATCGACTCGAAAAAAAAAAAAAAAAAAAAAAAAAAAAAAAAAAAAAAAAAAAAAAAAAAAAAAAAAAAAATCTGATACGAGTCGCGTGAAAGGCTGTTATAAAGCTACGTGATATTTTTCTTGCACTCAATTATTTTTTTCCCGCTATCGCACTCTTGTGTCTACGATGGATTTGTTAACATCCGATGGTCCTATTACAAAGATTTGTTTGTCGTGTTCAAAAAATATTAAGGATGATACCGACTGTTTTGTACTCGATTGCGAACACGAATTTCATTACAAATGTTTAAAGAATCGAATAAAGTGTCCTGCATGTAATTTGAAAATATGCGCAAACGATAAGCAATTTATATACTTTGCAAAAAAAATCTAAATAAGGGACCACCGAAAAGAGCTCTATTCAATAGCGATATATGGAAATGTCGGAAAACTGTCCTCATTTTCTCGAAATGTTTTACGATTTGGAAACTTGTTTTGCAATTTGCCAAAAACAGTTCATGTTTGTCGTTTCGAAATGGAAACGTTTTCTTTCGTCATCGAGGAAATTTAATGGAAAAGAAATTAGCTGCTTCTTTTTGTCTCTCGTATTCGATTTTTTCGGCGACGGGAGACGAAAACGCATTTCGTGAATCCATGTACAAGCTATCAGGTTAATTGCTACGTTTCGACGACGAACGCATTCGTGAATCCATGTACAGTCATCGTCGTCCTCGTCATAATCATCATCATCATCGTCGAAATAATAATAATAAAGTCCCTGCTGCTGATGATGCTGTTGTTGTAGAAAACCCCGAATCGGATTTGAATCGGACGATGGATCGAGTGTTATACGTTCCGGTATACATAGAACCGTCATCATTTCCAATTTCACCGTCATCGACGAGCAGCAACAACAACGAAACAACAAATTTAAACAATGATGAAACGGTACCGATGGATTACGAACCAATTTCACCGCCATCGAGCAGCAACAACGAAACAACAAATTTAAATGAAACTGAATCGCCCATATCACCGCCACCGTCAACGAGCAGCGAAACAAATTTAATTGAACCATCGTCGTCGTATTTTCAACCGGCAACGCCGATGATTGATTTTTCGGCGTTGACCGAAGACTGGTTCCTTGAAGAAGAAAATAATGGAATGCCTATTCTTACCGATGAAACGTATCGAGAACTGTGTGCGGATTTATGGGAAATTCAATAAGTGTTGTATTATATTTTTGAAAAACATTGTATTTAATTTGTTTATTTTTTTTCCCAATCATGTGTAAATTAATAATAATAAAATTATGTTTTATATCGTACCAGGATTGATTTAATGCATTCTTTTTACAAATTCATACGATAATATTTAAGTAAAATAACAATTAAAGTGTCAGGATAAATATTCTTTACAAATTCAACACCTATTGGAAAAGAATCGAAATATTTTTAAACTGCTCGTTCAATTAATAAAAAATGTATTCTTTTTTTTTACAAATTCAACAAATAGCAATCTTACTGGTAAAATAACAAAAGATATTTTTTTTATGTGTAATTTTTAAATTTTTAATTCTAAAGAAAAAAAGATACCGATTATCTTTAGAATGCTCCCTCAGTGTGATAATTTAATCGATTCAATAGAATCGATTCAATCATCGACATTTTCTCTGGGGTCCCGTCGCTCGAAAAATTTTTTGAGCGACTGTATTTGTGTGTCGTGCTTGTCCCATATTTCCCATATCTTGTATGCCGATGTCAGACAAGTAAGAAGCTAGAGGCCCAGCCCTAGTTTCTGCTTTTTTTTTTTCTGTAAGGGGGGGGGGGCTGATGCATAACCTCCTAAGGGTGGATCATATGCTAGCAGTAATAAGTATGACGAGATTTTCAAAGTTTATTAACGCACAAGAAAGCCTTCTAGTACAAAGAGGAAATCACACCCAGGTCACCAATGGGAATTGAACCCACAACCTCCTCTACCACTCACGGGCTTGCTAGATCACTAGGGCACAACGCCCCTCCTTCCCCATACCTTTTTATAGTTCATTTTCATATAATGAAATTTAGTTACATTCTACATATTGAAATCAAGCGCACTCACTCAAGTGAGGAACTCGACTAACGACTAAGACTTATAGCACTTACATATCACCTTTATCAGCAAATCCTTCAAAAAGAACAAGTAACTTTTATTTAAAAGTTAATATTAAAATTAAAGAATTGCTAATGTGCAAAATTACAATATTAAATTCATATCATTAAACATGTCTTCAAATAACTGTGTTGCAAGGGAATTGATATATGATAACAGCATCATTCTTCACACTCACACTAAAATGAATAAAATACAAGTACAGTCGTCCCCGCTTAATCGGGTAAGGGATAAACGAATACCCCGCATATATGAATAAAACATCCCAGAACCGAATATTAGCCCAGCCATAGACAATGTTAAAGATCCCCGCTTAAACGAGTACCCCGCTTTATCGAATATTTCTTGGAACTGACATTATTCACTATTTTGGAGCAGTATCATTTGGAATTTACAATGAAGTATGGATTTTACTTTTTTGAATAATTGATTTTCATAAGTTAGGACAATTTTATTAAAAATTACCTAAATGTTTTATTATGAAAAGAATAAAAATTATCAAGTAGAATCCCGAAATAGCACAACTTGACAAACTTAGATATGCTTATATCACGGTTGACGACATATTCCCTGATATTTTTAATAGTACTTTAAATCCCGTTTCATTACACTTGTGAAGTATATATATTCTCCCAGCTCGACTTTTTTTATATGCAGGCTTGTCATTTAGGGGGAGCTGAAGGAGGGCAATTGCGTCCCTCTGGTTTTGAGAAATTAGTGTATTTACATGCATATAGGCTTGGTTTTTATTGTTGTTCAATTACTATGTACCCTTAGTTCTTAGTAATGCTTACCATGCACGTTATGGGTATAACTTTCAGTCAATGATTTTTTCTGTCTTTTTTCTTTGTTTTGTTTTCAGAGAACATAACAAAATAGATGGGACAAGTTTGAATATCTAATGAGGAATAAATCCATAATTCTTTAAAAGAGGTAATAACTTCTAGTCTATCGAGTTAATTAAAGAGAAAAGCCTTGTTTACACGTGTTGGAAAAACAAGTGTGAGGGAGTAAGAAGTGTCCACGCATTCTCTTGCGAATTGCCCCAGAATACATTTCTCTAGCCCCTTCCAAGCCTTGATACTGTACCAAAAGCACAATGTAGTGGCGGACTCCTCTAGGTACAAGCTCTAATAGAGCTCTTTTCGGAAAAGAAGGAATTAGTTGACCCAGAAACCACGAAATTCTCAGAAGTGTTCAATGTGAAAGAGAATCTGTAGCAAAAATTGGACTAAAATAGTAAGTGGTTATCGACTAATAGAGGTTTCTATACATTTCTGTGCAAGTTAAAGAGGTTTTCCCCCTTTGAAATTAACATTAGACCAATTCATTGGAAAAATAGTTGTTGACTTACCAAGATAGTCAAGTTATCCGTGTGTCGACTAACCGAATTTCCACTGTATCTATCTTGAAGTTAGTAATTGTGTGAGTGAGAGGAAACGAAACGACGGTATAAAACTATGCAATCGAGGTGGGGGAGAAAAGGACAGGTTGGTATTAAAATTGGTCCCTGTGCTGGAAGCGGCGGACCAGAATGTACCCTTTAGAGGGTAGAAAAAACCCTCTGCCGTTCCAAGCCTCTCCCAAAGGTCTGTTCCGACTCGGCTGACATCAGATCATAAGATGTGAGAATACGAAAAAAAACATATAGGGCAAATGGCAAAAACAGCATAGAAATACATGAAATATTTAAATAGTTGATAGCATTTAATATTGCTTTCCTACATTTCTAAAAAACTGCGACAATCATGAAACACTTTGTACTTGGATATCTGAATTTTAACTTTCATGTGAATAGATTTTATAATTTTACTTTACCATAGTGGGATATCAATCTCCAATGTTTATTTAATTCCACAATATTTGTTCCAATTTAGCAAAATTACAGTTCATAGATCTTAAGGTTAAGTTATGAATAAACTGATTAACATGGCATGAAAACTATTGCAATATATGCAAAAAGTTCAAACAGTCAAATAACATTTCAACTTCCTCGAATTCCCAAATAATTGCAAAAGTGTTTAGATCTTCGACTCAAGTTCCTTAATTCCTATTAGTACCTGATATATAATTTCAATTCTTCGTGTAATCTATAATCCCCCCTACCCTGCAGTCCCTAGAGCAATCCTCGATTTTACACCAGCAATCCTATATTTAAAAGACAAACTTCTAAATTTTCAGAGTTACTTTTTCTTTTCCAGAGAATATAGTTGGAATAATTTAAAATATCATTGACAGAAGTATTTTTATGATATCTTACCTCTAATAAAGCATGAAGAAAGTTTTGACGTAGAATTTTTCAGGCAAAACAAAATGCAATGCATCAAGCAAGGAAATGAAAGCAATTCTAAACTGCAGAGTGTTGGCCAAATAAACTGAAAAGCTACAACAGAGGAATTGGTTATAAATATGACACCAAATCTCCCTGTCATAGCCATCCAGTGATGAAGAAGCAGTAGTAATTCTTCGATTCTTGTTTTTCTTTCGATAAATTGCTTGAAATCATGGTTATGATCCATACACTTGACACTCCAAAAAACTCAACAACAAATTTTTCAGTCTTAAGGCTTGAACTTCATGAAGTTTTCAGAAAAGAAGTATCATAACCAATGTCAACTTGATGTCAAAAATCAACTGGAAATGCGTGTTATGATGCGGGAAAATAGTAAGTATTCAAAGTGCTCATTCGAATCTGTTAAAAAGGCATTTGAATGTCACATGTATTCGATAACAGAGCAAGAAGTGTGGTACTTACAGTATGTCATATGTGCTACGATACGCTTTAGTTTTAAAAATATTTACCGAATGAAAATGCCGAGAGAAGTGCATTTTCCTTAAAAAAACCCCATCTTTTGGCTAATGGCTTGTATTAAATACAATATTCATCAAGTATTTAGATAGGAATGGGAACTCATAAGTTTGCATTCGTTCGTAGCGAAATCTTGTCATTCTGTGTTGACAATCTGTTTAAAACAACTTTTTTTTCGACGGAAATCCTTGGAAAACAATCCAGTTTGATTTTCTTATCTTTAAAGTACATTCGTTACAACAACTAACCACCAGCAGAATGATCATTTCACAACAATTACGGTAAACAAAAAATATACCGCTAACTAACAACACGAATTCTCACTGTTTTCGAGCAAACCGCGATCACGTGACACCTACACCATGTGACCTGTGACGACACGTGAAACAGGTCCATTTCTTTTTTCTTTTTTATTGTTTCCAATGTTTTGATGTTAAAATTATGGCGACGGCTGATACGGATGTGGAATATGCTTTCAGAGAACCATCCATACTTTTACTTACAGCGTCACAAAATAATGTAAACAAATATGATGTCCTCCAAGTGATACGATCAGTTGTAAGAAGGTTCGTAAACTAAATACGTTCGCTAATTGAATTATTTCTGTTGATATCTTTCAGTTTACACCGGTGTCATATAATTCAGTCTTAATCCCAATAAAATAGTTCATTAGAGTTACTGAGAAATATTGAATCTTGGTTCCTTTACTTTCAAAATTTGACCATGTAGCTAATAAAATGTTTTATTTTCCGAAACTGAATGTTATCTTAATTCGATAATAAAATTTCTTTTTTCTGTTTGTGTCAGATTCAAAACTTGCTGGTGTTCTACTGTAGTAATTGCTATTATACAGATGCTTCGGGAAGATGCTCTTCATGATTTTCTTTCCTAAGGAAGTGTTCCTTCAAAACAAAATACTTTTCCTCAATATTTTATTGCCTTTTTTTTTTCGTAATGTTTATTTCCCCTGCATTTTGAGGCTTTGAATGAAGTATTTGAGACCACAAATATGTGAGGAAAATTGAGGCAAACAAAACCCCCTTAAAAACTATACATTCGATCAAAATTAAAATAGCTTAGGGTTCTACAAATCATTGATATTAATTGGCAAGAGAGTAAAACTTGCAATGCCATGTGATCCAGCAGTAAGAAACACTGCCTTTCACCCTTGTGACCAAACAATCCAATATGGGAAGAAAGAGCACTTTTTGCTAAACATATGTGTAAAACGCTCTTATTAAAATTTTGGAAACACAACTAAGTAAAAAAAAGTGAGCAAAATTGCATCTAAAAAATTTAAAAAAAAAAAAAACGAGATTACAAAAAGAAACAAAAAAGTTTAATTAAATATCTTTGCTGAAATTTACGAATTATCTGTCAAGAATAAGTCATATTACAATGACAAAAGTTGAAAAGATTTCAAAATAAGTTTCGAAAAAGGAAACAAAGGGTAGAAAACATTTATGAGTAAAAACAAAAGCATAAATATTCTAAAGTTTGTCGTGGCAATTAACTAAAAATATATAATTCTGAAAGTATGAGCCTCAAATTATGCATTCAGATAATTTGCACAAACTTCTGAATGTAAAAATATTCTTAGACAAGAATAAACAATGTTTTTTGCTTTATTAGGCATTATAAGACTGATTTAGGTGGTTAACATTTAATTTTTCTTGAGTATGGCTGACAACTGACGAGTATGACTGACAACTGGTCGAAAGAAACTTAGCAATTGAAATTTTTGGTTTGGAAAGATATAAATAAATCTGTGCTAAAATCCATATTTTATTATAAAAAATATTTTTGCTGCATTACCCAAGATCAGTGGTTCCCTACCTGTGGCCGATCGCCTCCAAAGGGGCAATTTGGCTCCTCAAAGGGGCAATGGGTATTTAGAAGAGAAAACAGTAGTAATAAAAGAATAGACAATTGATCACAAGCTAAGAAAGAAACAAATTGAAGTCCAAGAGGCTTCCTCCTCGCACCCCGGATGAACCTAAAGAAGTATTTTGTCGTTCATTGTCATATTTATGAATTTTCAGATTTTCAATTTATTTTCCTCCAAATTTTTAGTTTCAATGATTTTAATTACCCCAGATTCCAGTGTAGAAATAAAAATAATTTCTTAAAAAATGTACTTCTGTTTTTTGAAAAGTATGCCGATGATCTTAGTTAAATGTTACCCTTCAAATGCTTATTAGTTTGCTATTTGCTTTGTGAAAGAAAAATAAATTAAAGTATTTATTTATTAATATTTTTAGTTTGAAAAAGAGTGGTTATAGTTGATTAATTGCGTACATTTTACTTCAAATCAAAGTTAGGTACTTATATTTTTAATAATATCGATATTCACATGTGCCAGCATGGTTGTTTCGAGGAAGAAAGGGGGGGGGGGGATAGGTGTCAATCAGCGTCTTGAAGAAGCGATGAGCTAAAAAAGGTTGGAAAACACTGCCTTTGATAAAAGGATCATGTAATTTTTCTTTTATTTTCATCTCTCTCTTTTGTTGAGCCAGATTTAATGAAAATAGTATTTGCAAGATAAAATTATTTTTTAATGTTGCAAACAGTAGCATAGAATTAAAAAATTTATGCCTGAAACAGGTTCCTCGCTAAGCGGAGACACGCCCAGAGGCCTTGTGTTTAAAATTTTTGTCAATCCTAAAGACTGTTTTAAAGAGACAAATTCCTTCTAGACAGTAATTCTGGCTATGCTAGTGGATAATGTAAATGGAAATAATACTTCTAATAATTTTTGACCCTATTTCAGAAAAAATCCAAGTGCAAAACTTTGAACATTTGACAGAGTGCCTATATTCCCCAGTACCCCCTCTCTCCAGATATTATGCGAGTAGAATACTAAGATGAAATAAATGGGAAAACGAAATGACAGTCTGACTATGATTTTCGTTCTGATATTGCAAAACTTCACGTTCTAACAGACCGTCATTTCAACTTTTTCCGAAGGGGGGGGGGGGGGTAAAGGGTGCATACGCAATGCAATTTCATTGGAAAATAGCAAAAACCACGCCCATTTCTAAGTAAATACATTGATTTCTCAAAGCCGGGGGGGGGGGGGGGGAATCGACTTCCCTTGACCCCTCTGAATGACGCCTGGATTTCTAAGATTAGCAAGTTGGGGGGGGGGGGGACACGCTATACTTATACCGATGATCAGGGGTGATTGTGTTCCGGTATTTTACCAGATTTCCGGTATTTTCATGATCGATTCTGGTATTTTCATGTTTGAAAATACCGGAAATAAAATATTTTTAATTATGCTTTTATCTTCCCACCTCCGGTTTTTGTTTGCTTTTTCGAATTTCGGTGATTATACCAATAATTATCAGCAATATTCATCAAATAGATATGTTAAGATGCCATTTGATTTTTTTTTTACTTTAATAAATTATTTTGTTTGCACCGTTTGTGATTTTGATGCTTTCTTTTTAAAAATGCAATCGATTTGCATCCGACATAAGAATCACTTTTTTCTCATTTTTGATGCTTATTACCCTTGACAATTAAATGACTTTTTATTTACGTTACACTATAATAAATTTAAAATTTTCGAGCGAAATTCTGTGTCCTTTATGAAAATCAAAATGTCAAAAATTTTAAATTTGAAGCTCTGATTTAATTTTATTTTTGCTGCAATTTTAACAAATGCAATTTTCATTACTTTATAAATATTTTCACACAACAAACAGTAAATCTGTTAAGACTTTTACTTTCTCCTAAAAATATTTTTTGGGAGATAATTTACGACACCAGCTCAAAAGTAACTTTATTACGCATATTATGATTTAGTTAAATGCATGCACAATATTTTGACTAAAACTATTTGAAACTATTCGAAAAAAAAATGTGTCTTGTTTGTTTATGAAAGACAATTAATTATAAAATATGTATAATTATAAAATTAGGTGTGCTTCAGTAATAAGGGCCTTGGTTTTTAACCCCCGAACTCACAATCACCCCTGAATAATAGATTTTGATGTGAAACAAGGCTTTAATCAGAATTTTCAATTTTCGCTCTTGTGTTTGCTTTTACGACTAACAAACTAAGTATCTTCGATATATTTCCTTTTCCATGTTTCCCTGTATTATTTAGAAAAAAATTAAATACATTTACATTTCATAAAATGTGTTCAGGCACTCGAGATTTGTTCAAAGATTAGGTGAGACACTTAGAGCTGGGGGTATTTTTAATGTAATACTCTTCTTATTAGTAAAGTTATTAAAAAAGATGATTTAACGTAATTATATCACATTTACTACTGTCTGTAATAGTCTAAAGAAAGTAATATTTATGAGCAGTCCTCTCTTTCCCCAATAACACTTGCATTTAAAATATTTTTAACTTTGCATGTTTTTGTAATTCAGTTTGAGATTTATAGAATTATTTAGAAACAGAAAAATTTTGAATTCATCATTTTCACTGGTTTAAATAATAGTCTGTTGTAATTTGAAATTGTATGTATTATTTTTATTTATTGCAGGCAGCAAGTCCTTCTCTCACATGACGATGAATATGAGAACTTCTTTGCATCTTTCTCCGCTCTGTCGGCTCACTTCATCATCACTAACTCTTTTCATAGTAAGTAGAAACACTTAGCATTCAATTTTATCTGTTTCATATTCTAGATATGTTAATGAATATACTTCAAATGGAACACACTATGATGTGTAATTATTACATCTAGTTTGGAGGGATGAAAGGAATTCCATTCTTCACTCATTCACAGCCAAATATTTAATAAAGGGTTGGAAATAAATGATATCATTTTTTTTCAACATAAATGCAACAACTGACGACTCTTTTTCAAATTCTCCTAGAAGTCAATGTTGCCTAGGTATGGAATTCTCTCAATGTCGGACTTGATAACCACATCCAATCTTAGTAATGAAACAACAAAGGAGAAATAATGGAGGGTGATGGATATAAGCCTTGAAAAGAAGAAATGATCATCCTTTCCACCTCGAGGCTACAAAAATTTGAGTTTGGCAACAATGAAAAAAGAAAGAAAATGATTTAAAAATTTAAAGATGAAGTAGATTGTAAAACCTTTTTGGCCATTTTTGTAAGAAATTTTAATTTGAAATGTAAATAGTGTTAATAAACCTTTTTAATATAAGCTTTTCTACTAAGATGTCACCACTTCAATAGTTTTAAGATAGTTTTAAGATACTGAGCAGACAACCGCCCATAAATTAATAAGAAAATGTGTTACCCAGATGTAATAGAGGGTGTCTCCATAGCTGATTGAGATATTCAAAGCTTAAAAACTTAATAAAAAAATATTATTTTTATTACCAACTAAGAAGCAAATTTGCAAAATTTTTTAGTATAAAACGTATCATAAATGAAACTGTCTATAAACAGAAAACAAGTGAAGATTACATCCTTTTCCTACTAATTATTCGGATAGGTAAAAATGTTTCAACTATAAGCTTACATTATCAACGCCGTCCCCGATTTTATGATTTTCTGCTTGGTACATTTTTTACCACTGATACTACGGAAAACATAGATCATGTTCCACTGCATTTCTATTTAAATACAGGACACTTTGTTCAGTTTGAATAAAAAGTTTTACTTTAGACTAAGTATTATTTGTATGTACTGGATCTTTAAGGTTTAGCTTGTTTAGTAACTGTATGAGGTTTCTATTAATGAATAGCGATTTCGTGTGAAATTGGAATCTATGTTCAGTTTCAGAATAGGCCAAATATTTCATATTCAGTCATCAGACCCTGTATTTGTTAAATTACTAAAAAATTGGCTTGATTTTCTTTCATACAAAAGGAAGAGAGATTAGAATTATTACATGTATGAAATTATTTCTGATAAAGCATCAAACATATATGACACATAATTAAAAGTTACTATTTGTATAAGTTATTGATTTCCAAAAATGCTTGTAATGCTCATTCTTTTTTTACTTCTTTAGTACCTAAAAGCCAGATTGGCTGTGCTGCTCAAGCATGCAAAGTTCTTCTGCAATACTTCTTGCACAAACTGCAACACATAACTGATCAGTGTTGTATTTCACAAGTAAGTAGCATGTTTACGTTAAAAGAGATATTTTATGTTGTTCTTATTAAGTTATTTGTTTGACTTTGCTTTACTATTTAAAATCTTTATAGATATTGTATAATTTTTAAGTCTTCTTTTTCTAATAATAATGATATTTGTAGGAATAATAATAAATGAAAAGTGAAGCTGATTTTAACATAATTTTATGTTTCTGAATTATGTCTAGTTTATATAAACTAGTTTCTGAATAATAAAGCAGTAAAATAGAGGTTTTTTGCCTCCAACTTGGCTACTTTCGTATTCCATGCTGATGAGTGCAGAATAAGCACGAAACTGCAGTCCATGGATCGAAATAGTCAAGTTGGTGGTGTTTTGCATAGTTTCTTAATGTTAAATTTGTTACTATATTGTTTTAACCTTATGTTTCAATTATTTATTTGCTTAGAAACAGATAGTGTCAATTATCTATGGGCTATGTGGTGACTCTGAATCTCAGGTACTTTCTCGATCAGAAGTGCCTGTCCTGACATTAGTTTTGAAGGCCATCAAAGATCCTCCAGCATTTGCAATCAGGAGTAATGAATTCCAAGGTAAGAAGACACTGATTACCAACCTTTTACAACCCTTAAGTTTCAGTAAAGTTGCCGGTCATTTAAAGTCTTTAAAAGTTTTCAAAAATGAATTCAAAAGTCTTGTTCTAAAATTGCTAATTTTGACAAAGAGCACTTAGTAATGTAAGTTATTAACATCATTAACTTTTTCTTATATCTTCCTTCCCCAGTTTTAATTGTCAACCAATATCTATTTTAAACTATGATTTAACATGAGAGGATTTGTTGATACATGTGCTCCTAGAAGCAAGTTATTGTTAGAAGTCACTGTTGATAACAGAACTTTTAGTTTCAGAAATCAAGAATTTTTGTCAAATTTGTGACCCCCCCCCCACCCGAAAAAATGGCTTTGAGAACTGAGATTTAACAGAAATTGGTGTTTTAATTAGTCCAAACATCGTCAAGGGGAGTGGGTTGAAATATTTTCCCTCAGTATATTAAAAGTTATTTAATTCTGTAATCAAACAGCCAACTGCTAGACTTAATTTTTAGTTAATCCTACATGTATAACTTTAATTTTGCTATTTAAGTTTTCCATGAAAATAAAACTTGTACCATAAATGAAATGCATGACATTTTAAAAGCTATTTTTAAATGGCATACATAAGTAATGTGATCAGCTTTTGGAATAATTTATGAGTGTTCAATTTTCGAGCAAAACAATGAGCTGATAAGAGAGCACTAGTTGGAGAGAAATGTGAGGTGACGAATTCACCTAAACTGTTTGGCTTTTTTCTACAAAAATAATGCAATTGGAATGTAAATTGTTTCCAAACTACCTTTTCTTTTGGTGCCCTACCCCCTCCCTCAAACTAAACTCGATAGGTAGTTCCCCCAAATGTTTTTTCTCCCATACTACAACATCATAGGCGGATTTAGGCCGTGAATTCAGGGGGCGCAGCAAAACAAAGGATCTGTGTATGTAGAGGGCATTCCATGGACAAACAAGTAGTTCTGGGCCCTCTTTCGAAAAATTTTACAAATTTAGCTGGAAATGCTGAAGTTTTTTTTCTAGAACAGATTTTACTGAAGAAGTATATTACAATAGAGCATGTTCTTTTTTTTTTTGTTATCCATAGTTGTTTTAAACAAATGATACACCAATAAATACCCAATTACATAGAAACAAATTATTCCAGAATGCAGTGCTGTATCACAGCTGTTAACTTGCATGTAATTGTTTACCCCCCTTTTTTTTTTCAAATGAATAAATATACTGTTATTCTTAACACGTAGTACAGTCCTATTTCATTAGCACTGGCAATGTGCAGAGTTTTACACGGATCATA
This sequence comes from Uloborus plumipes, assembly GCA_038373865.1. Classification (NCBI taxonomy): domain Eukaryota; kingdom Metazoa; phylum Arthropoda; class Arachnida; order Araneae; family Uloboridae; genus Uloborus; species Uloborus plumipes. The sequence goes on along the minus strand of JAXGGA010011598.1, from coordinate 28,263 downwards.
CAATTAACTGTATATTACATTGTATTTTCGACTTTCAAACAACTCTTATTATTAGTGCCGCAATTAAAAAATGTTATTTTCCAAACTATGCTTCCTGATGAAATAAGTTTAGTTTTACTATTTTTCAAAACCCAATTAAAATTGTGGGGGTGCGGCGCACTCCAGTAAATCTGCCTATGTATAACATTACTGATAGTAGTAACCATCATAAAACCAGAACCATTTAATGTTAATTTATCAAAGTGCCAAGAAATTGCTTGTATGCTAACCACCGTACCTATCACTTTCAGATGGTCATGATGATGTCAAGGAGCCAAAGCGTCCTCGTTTGGATCCTAGTGCCAGCATCTTGGAGCAGTTGATGACTCCTATGCTGGATTCCCATGGTAGCCAGAAGCAAGAAGGGCCCTTGGAAGTAGTAGATAAGGATGGTGACACCACCATAATACACATTCCAGATCCTGGACAAGAGTGCAAGGTATGAATGCCTTCACCCATTAAGTTCATCAAATTGCAAGGGATTTATATCATTGGCTCCCTACCATCATGTTCTGCATGTGGCCTCATCTCCCCCCCCCCCCATTAGATCTTCAGTTTTAACTTCCTGTCACTAAATACTTCCACATAGGTTAGAAGTCGCTTCACACTTAAATTTTTCTTGCTTGCAATATAGTTTTTATTTATTTATTTTTTTAGAAATCTTTGGTGCAATTTAGAAAAAAATGCAGTTTATACCTGGATGTTGAAAGTTTTTCAATAGTCTTACCCGAACCCTTTTTTTAACTGACATTATTTTAAACGTTGATAGTGAACTGATGAGGATGTGAGACAGTGACTGTCCTCTTACAGTTACCTATAAATGTCCCTTCTACAGAGTTTTTTTTCTTTTAAAGATGAACTTGTACATACTGTCGCCACCCGCTTAATCGGGTAACGGATAAACGAATACCCCGCTTATACCAATAAAATATTTCGGAACCGATGCCATAGACGTAATGTTAAAGATCCCTGCTTAATCCAATACCCCGTTTAATCGAATAATATTTCTTTGAACCAACAGTATTCGTTTAAGCGGGCCCGACAGTATATGAAAATTCTGAAAGACAGCATTCTTTTATTTCTGTATCAAATTCTTTCTTTCTCTCCATTATAAGTCTTTTAACCTTTGTCCACTACCTGATGAACATTATTTCATTCCACTATTACTGCAGTTTTTAAGAATTACCAGCTCCTACTAAGTCCCACTTTTTTTTTTCTAACCAAACAGGATGCTACTGCAAAAACACTAGACGCATCAGATCCCCCCCCCTTTATATCTCCTGAACTGGCATTTCTCTGTACTACCATATCTAATGCTGTACTTGGAGAGAATGTAAGGAACTCCCACCTCCCTCTGAAATATTTGGTTTTTCATTGTAAAAATAATGTAAAGATGACAAAAAGTGGTTTCAAACCACCTTTTCTTTTGGTCAATCTCCCCAAACCTCAAGGTGAGTTCCCCCAAGCATTGTTTCTAAATATTGCACTCTTCATATCCATATGGCTGTTAGGCTGTTTTGTACTGAATGGGCACTTTGCCTTCGAGCTGCATCTTTTAAAAATAGGCAAAAAATGGTAAATCCTACTTCACAAGCAGTTATAAATATTTGGAGTAACTCAGCAAAGGGTCAATCCATGTGAGATCATACAGACCATGTTGCTCACTATTTTTGATTTTTAAAACCTTTTGCCTGATAATTAACTGTTATATTGGGAGCATGAAACAATGGTTTAAAAATTTTTAAACCTTCAGAATTTTTTTTGGCAAGCACTTTTCAGTAGCTGCGGAAGCGACTTTTCGTGAAAAGAGTACTTTGTGAAGATGTTTATAACTTTTTTATTTATAAATACATCAAAATGATTTAAAAACCACTTGATTAAGCAAAAAATGATCTAAATTTCTATACCAGTTATTTTTCTGATAATTAGTAACAAATTTGTAAAATTGGCTTAAAAATCAGATTTTTTGTGTGAAATTTTACATTTTTGGCATAAAAATATTAGTAGAAGGAATTAACACTCACCCTTACTTTTTTTCCCTTGAATAGATATCTCATAGGACTATTCCCAGAAGTAGTGTGAAACATTTGAAGACAGTCCTTTTTTTTATATAATTTGTCAAACTTGGCATTTTGGAGAAAAAATGCTAACTTTGAGATTTAATATCTGAAAAGGGACTGAATGAAAATCTACAAAAATTTAACTGGATAACCTTCTTATTAGGGATGCACCGATTAATCGGCAGCACCGATTAATCGGTCATAATCGGCCACTTTGCCGATTATTAATAATCGGCAAAATCGTGCCGATTAATCGGCGGAAATTTTTTTTCTAATATTATTTTAAAAAGTATACTTTTATTGTGAAACTATGATGAATAATTTTAATAATAATAATCACAGTTGATATAAAGTTTCTAATAAATTAATTTTCTTATTTTGAATAAATGTACACATAGACAATGTTGCAACATTTTTCATGTGTCAATATTTTTCTTTTTAGCACAGTGCTTTTAGATAACCTCTAATTTTCACAAAGAATAGAAGTCTTGAATTTAATGGCTACTAATATTTAATTATTTCAATTAAATGCACTCCTAAATTAGAATGCTCATCACAAACCTCCACCCCCCCTTTTAATTTTTTTTTAATGTCTAGTAACATAGTAAACAATGTGTTAATATAATATTTTTGACAATAATATGGAAATTGGTTTTAAGAAATAGGAAAAATTTTTGAAATTATTTTTGAGAAATTAGGAAAATGGAAAAATAAGTAAATAGCATATATATTTTCTCTCATAAACAGATTACTATTTCTAAAATCACAATTGTAAAAGAAAGTCAAAATTGGTGATGGTGAAATTGTTAGTATTAAAACCATCACCCTGATCATTAATCGGCTTGGCCGATTAATCGGCCGATTATCAACAGCCGATTAATCGGTAATCGGTAATCGGCCAATTTGCTTATCGGTGCATCCCTACTTCTTATAGTAGTAAATATGCAGCAAAAATGTTATGAGTGATATCGTTCTAGTTTTGGAGATATGGAGCCTCGAAGTTGGCTGAAAAATCACATTTATTTTGACACCAAAAAATCATCACATACTGCAAAATTAATTATTCTCATAATATTAGATGAGTTTTTTGTGGTATAAACTAACCCTTTTACCAAAACATATAATATTAAAATTTATTTTTCATTGACAGAAAGAAATAATTTAAATATTATGCTTTTATAAAAAACATGATTTTCCACTCTAAAGCTGGGCTTTCACGGTCTTTATGCATCTAGTGAGCAAAGAACAATTATAGTTTTAATCTAACCTACAACTCTTCATTCATTTTAAAAGTTTAAAGCATTAAAACCCCCCTACAGCACCAAAAAGTCGCTCAAAATCCGAATTTAAGCTCTAGATCCTGCCATTTTCCGTGAGACTTCGTCTGTATAACAGCAGAAAATGGCGGACGTATTTTTGCGGAAAAGGGTAGGATCTAGAACAGTGTTTCCCAACCTTTTCAAGCTCATCACCCCCTTCAAGATGCTGACTGACACCTATCGCCCCCCCCCCCCCCATTCTTTTTTCTTCCTCGAAAAAAACCATAAAGTGAACATCTATAATATTAAAAATATAAGTACCTAAAGGAGCGGTAAATTCTTAAGGGGCGATTGGGGGGCGATGGGTATTTAGAAGAGAAAATAGCAGTAAAAAAGGGTAATGAAAACCGAAATTGTAAATATGTACGAAACCGCTTGTTCAGTGTTCAGACAATTAATTACACGTTAAGAAAGAAACAAATTGAAGTTCAAGCGCTTCCTCTTTGCACCTTGGATTAACCTTAGTGAATATTTTATCATTCACTGTCAATTTTATGAATTTTCAGATTTTCAATTTATTTTCCTTCCAATTTTTTGTTTCTATGATTTTAACTACCCATATTCCAGCGAACAAAAGAAAATAATTTCTTGAAAAATGTACTTCTGTTTTTTGATAAGTACATCAATGATCTTAGTTAAATGTTTCCCTTCAAATGATTATATCAGTTCGCTTCGTGAAAGAAAAAAAAATAAAGGTATTTTATTTATTCATTAATATTTTTAGTTTAAAAGTGATTAGTCATAGTATCTTTATTGTGTACATTTTACTTCAAATTAAAGTTAGGTACTTATATTTTTAATATTATAGATGTTCACTTTATGGTTTTTTTCGAGAAAGAAAAACGAAGGGGGGGGGGATAGATGTCAGTCAGCATCTTGAAGGGGGTGATGAGCTTTAAAAGGTTGGGAAACACTGCTCTAGATCCTACCCTTTTCCTCAAAAATACGTCCGCCATTTTCTGCTGTTATACAGACGCAGTCTCACGGAAAATGGCGGTAATCTAGAGCTTAAATTCGGATCTTGAGCGACTTTTTGGTGCTGTAGGGGGGTTTTAATGCTTTGAACTTTTAAAATGAATGAAGAGTTGTAGGTTAGATTAAAACTATAATTGTTCTTTGCTCACTAGATGCATAAAGACCGTGAAAGCCCAGCTTTAGAGTGGAAAATCATGTTTTTGTGACTAACACGTAGAAAAAAATGTATTTATAAAAGCATAATATTTAAATTATTTCTTTCTGTCAATGGAAAATAAATTTAAATATTATATGTTTTGGTAAAAGGGTTAGTTTATACCACAAAAAACTCATCTAATATTATGAGAATAATTAATTTTGCAGTATGTGATGATTTTTTGGTGTCAAAATAAATGTGATTTTTCAGCCAACTTCGAGGCTCCATATCTCCAAAACTAGAACGATATCACTCATAACATTTTTGCTGCATATTTACTACTATAAGAAGGTTATCCAGTTAAATTTTTGTAGATTTTCATTCAGTCCCTTTTCAGATATTAAATCTCAAAGTTAGCATTTTTTCTCCAAAATGCCAAGTTTGACAAATTATATAAAAAAAAGGACTGTCTTCAAATGTTTCACACTACTTCTGGGAATAGTCCTATGAGATATCTATTCAAGGAAAAAAAAGTAAGGGTGAGTCTTAATTCCTTCTACTAATATTTTTATGCCAAAAATGTAAAATTTCACACAAAAAATCTTATTTTTAAGCCAATTTTACACAAATTTGTTACTAATTATCAGAAAAATAACTGGTATAGAAATTTAGATCATTTTTTGCTCAATCAAGTGGTTTTTAAATCATTTTGATATATTTATAAATAAAAAAGTTATAAGCATCCTCAAAAAGTACTCTTTTCATGAAAAGTCGCTTCCGCAGCTACTGAAAAGTGCTTGCCAAAAAAAATTCTGAAGGTTTAAAATTTTTTAAACCATTGTTTCATGCTCCCAATATAACAGTTAATTAACAGGCAAAAAGTTTTAAAAATCAAAAATAGTGAGCAACATTGTTTAGTTTTCCTGTATGATTTCGCATGGATTGACCCCAAAATAATTATTACTTGTGCTTGAGTTGTTGCCAGCATTGGATTTTTTGGGGGTGCTTCAGGCAAGATAATAGCTTAGTATGTTGACATTGCTCCTTTATTATAAATTAGTAATACATAGTATCACTCTCTGCCTTGTTGTGTTTTAATGGTAGAATGACATGATTTTTCAAAACATTTTGAGTTCGTTGAATAACTAGTCTCCAGATAGTAGGGCCTTTCCCATATTTTCAATGAAGTGTAAAACTGCATTTCTCAACTTTTATTGTCCCACAGACGAATAAATATTTGGAAAAATTCTGCAGACTGGTGATAGATTTTTTTTACTTTCGTTCTCTCTTTTTTTTTCTGGTTTTGGAACTGAAGAACTGCTATTTAAGTCAATTGTAAGGTGATTATTACCATTTACTTACAATAATATTTAATATTAAGTATACGAAATTGGGTCACTTTTACATACGCGAATAAATCTTTGAAGAAAATCACAAAACATTTGCAAAGTAATTAAAGTATTAGTGTATGAAATGTGTTGTATAAAATATTATTCTTGTTTTTCGAATAAGGCTTTATTTTTTTACACTGACAGTTTAAATATAACCAGTCAATTTCCCTGCAGACTGGGGATAGCTTAGAATCGCTGATGTAAAATGTTCCTTTATTTTCAAAGTAAATTTCAGCTTAAAAAGATAAATATTCTTTTTTTTTTTTAGGCATTGCTACTTGCAAAAAATAAGCTGGCCTTGCAGCTGCTTAGTGGTGTGGATGTGCTCCTAGACATGGGCCTGTCTCTGCCAATCCTGAGCCAATATACTGCAAAGCTACAGGATTCATTAGCTGGTAAAGGGTTGCTTTTACCATCATGCACAACTGGTGCTCTCAGAATTACAAATTCGTAAGTAACTTGAATTCTTTTTTATTGGGAGAAGCATTTTTGGTATGCTTTTTATGCATTATTTTGTCATATTTACTTCGTGTTATTTTCTTATAATCAGCTTTTTTCTAGGTTTTTATTTTTTCTTAGATTTTATGACTACTTATACATTATCTATTATTATTTTTAAACAAAAAGCAATAAAATGTTAAAAATAAAGTCTATATTAAAAAATAAATAAATGAAGTAGAAAATCAAGAAATTAAAATATTCAGGAAAAATGCTTAACATTCTTAATTCTTATCAAAACATTTTTAAAATCTTTAATTCTGTACCTCAGAACCAGACTAACGTAAGTCCATTTTCGTCATTTTTCGGTAGAGGGGAAAAACGATTGTCGAATACATCGTTTTCCCCCTCTACTGAAAAATGACGAAAATGGACTTACCTTAGTGTGGTTCTGAGGTACAGAATTTATTCTTGCTTTAAAAATTTTTACAATTTAATAATAAAACATATATTTCAGATACAAAGCTTTGGCAAGTGACATAGAAACTGTTGGCAAGGCATTAAGCTTGCCTGTATTAGAACCTCTGACAGAAGACCGGATGAGAAAACTGATGAAGATAACATTGAGTTGTTTGTATGCTTCAATAACTGTAGCAACCTCGACTGGTATCCCTGGTCTGTCTGGAAGTCCTCAACTCAAAGGCACTAATGCCAAGGACGATGAAAACGAGAGCTGTTCTGTTGCTATTGTGGAAACCAGTGTGAGTTTTCTTTGTTAATTTTGAAAAAAAAAAATTTCTGACCACATAGACTGAAATCAGGGCCGTATTTTACCGGTGGGTTTTTAAGGTTCAAACTCCCTCCGAAATTTTTTTAAACTATTAGAAAAATGCTTTTCATAGTTTCTCACCAAAAAAATTATTATTGGTATTTTAATTTTCTTCTTTACTTTGAAACTGCAATAGAAAATTGAAATCTCCCCAAAAACAACAGTGTTGTAAAAAAATCCCCCGCCAAGAAAACCTTAAATACTCAGCCTTAGACAGTTATGATATCGAGTTTTCCCGCCAAGTTTGTGCCAAACTACAACTAACCTGTATGTATAGTTATTTTAAATTGTTTTCAATCCTGCCAGGCGGGAAGTTTTTACTCATTAAGCAACCACCTCACAAGACAAAGCTTCCCGCCTGGCAAAACTGAAAACAATTTAAAAGAACTATACATACAGGTTAGTTGTAGTTTGGCACAAACTTGGCGGGAAAACTCGATATCATAACTTTTTAAGGCTGAGTATTTAAGGTTTTCTTGGCGGGGGATTTTTTTACAACACTGTTGCTTTTGGGGAGATATGACATGTTTTTGCATTAATATTATTTCTTTGCCTGTTTTTTTTTCTCTTCAAAATTTACTTTGCATGTTTTTTTTCCCTTCACCATTTTTCTTGACGGTATGACATATGTGGCTTTCTTGGAGTCATGCATTTGGTGCAAAAGTTCAAGGATCTTCTTCAGTCTAGGATAAATTTGAAATCAATCACAATGTACCACCCGAACCGACGCAAAACAAAAAAACTAGTTGCTAACAATACTACGATTAAATTAAAAGTTAAAAAAAAAAAAAAAAACCCAACCCTTACTGCCGATCTCATATTAAAATGAACTGCATTGAAGATCCCTATTAAAAGCCTTATGCAATAAAATCAATTACAAATATTTTATTTGTTGACAAATGGAAACTGGCAACAGATGAAATTATAAATCATTGAGTTTTCTTTCCTTGTCGCCCAACAATGACAACATAAATGCTCAGATGTTGCACAGAGCTAGTAGATAGAAATCGGACCAATTTTAAGCATTAATAACTCCGGGGTGCGATGACCCCGGGGGTAAATTTTGGGAAAACGTCCTCAATGTCTCATCGAGAATATTCATACCAAGAATCAACACTAAAAACCCCCGGGGAGAAAAGGTACGGAAAATAAAAACGAGGGGGGAGGGGGTGGGGGTCGAAAAACCCCTTATGCCGAGCTTTGGGACAAAATAAATGTGAGTGCAAAAGCAGAGCTCAATCCGAGTTACCGTTTAGTCTGGACCCCTGTCAAACAATTTTTAAAAAGTGCGAAAAATAGCGATTTTATAACATTTATCACCCCTCCCCCGAGGGTCCTGGATGCTTTGCTTTAGTATGTGCCGTCAGGGGCCGCTGGAGATTGAGTATACCAAAAATGAACTCTAGGGATCTTTATGGGGCTGAGATACAGAGGGGGGAAAACCCCGGTTTGGTTACTCGCGTAATCAGTCCTTAGTCGCTCTTTTACATTTTTCTTGCCGACGGAAATTTCTTGGAGGCTTGTATTTAGTTTTCTTGGCGGGGCGGGACGCTCCCGTGTCCCGTGATCATCATTATTGAATAATTGTACAAATTAAGTGTTTTTACTGCGGTATTTATTTTTATTGTAGTTATTGCAAACATAATTTCGTAACAAAACACCTTTCCCTTCAAATTTTTAATACCACTAAAAACAACACCAAAATTCTTCAAATTTGTAAGTACCAAACTCTAAATTTGACAGGTCTTATAAATGTCGTAAGATAGAAATTTCAAAAGTACTCCTTTGAATGCGCATATATGAGTAAACTCTTTTTCCTTCATGAAAAGATGAGTCATCTTTTTTTTACATTTTTCATGTTGATACCCTTTTAACATCTATTGTAACAAAAAACAACAAAATATGGAACATGAAATCAAATTCCATTGACTGTATAGATTTCACGAGAAATAAGTTTGGTAAAACCCTCTCCGAAACTAAGATCTGGTCATGGCCCTGACTGAAATAAAGATAAGTTTTGCAATAAATTGGTGAATATTAGAAAAATGCAATTCAATTAATAACTTTTCAACAGATACTAAATGTATCTGTCATTGCTTAAATGCACAATAGTTAATTTTTCACTTCCAAAAAGTCCTAACAACTAAAAACAAATATAACACTGACAAAAATTTGACTCTTTAATTGTGTATTGTTATAAATTTAAATAAAGTTTGAATTCAGAAAATTGTGTGGTGCAGACTAAGTTTCAGATATTAATTGACAAATGAATTGAAAATGGAAGATGACAGGGTTAACTACGAATACCTGTATATATAAAAAAGACTGGTATTGAATGTTGATCAAAGAGTATGTACTCGCACTTGATGTAAATTATACCAAAGATCAGCAAAAAACAGGCTCACTTGCATGTACAAGTAAATACTTTAATTTTCTAAATTCAGTCAGGACAGTTGCCCCCCCCCCCCTCCTAATCACCCACCTGCATTTCCTCCTAATCTTGGGGGTGAATGTAAAGAGGATGTTCACATTCATTAGCAGACTGGTATGAATTCGAGTTTTTCATGCTCAGTTGCTCTCGATGACAGAAGTCGTAAATGTAATTCACAAAAAATTTTCGCAATTCATCCAAGTGGTAGGTGTTTAAAATTAGGTATTGAAATTTTGTTTTCAATTACAACATTTGACAACATTTTCTATGCTGTAAAAGATGCTCTGCCTTTAGAATAGTTTTTTGTCAGAAATTGAACTGTTTTCAAGTTACATTTGCTGAAAGTTGAATATTATTACTGTTCAATATTTATTCCTTTTTAATTATACTAATTATTTAAGCATTAACTCTAAATGTAAGAGGTAATTTATAGGGTATTTGTGTCAAAATGCAAGCATTTTTTTTCATCACTTTATGAATATTTTTCTTTTTTTTCTAGTTGGAAATATACAATACAATTGCTGCTGTTATCAGTAATTCTACAAGAGCTGGTGGTCATGTAAGTAGAGACTGAAGATCAATTTAACTTTTTTGGTTTCATATAAGTTACCAACCATCTTTGCAAGAGTAGTTAATTTTTTTTACGTTACATTAGAATTTTTGTCACGAGTCTTCATAGGCTATGCTGCGGATAAATTTTTCTAAAACGTTTTTATAATTTAATTTTTTAACAATAGTGTTTGTTCCTAATTTTTTACTTAATAAAAGTTTTTATTTTAGCAGATCAAATGTAAACTAAAAAATGTTTCAAAGTCGGTTTTGAAAGCCATACAGCAGAATGGGAACTGCTACGACCTTTTAGAACTTCAGTTAGACATATAATTTATTAAAACTATTAATTTTAATTAACCAGAAAATCAATGATGTCGCAACTTATGTGTGTTCTAGAAGTAGAAAGAAAAAACTTTGAATGTTTTTTTCAATATCAGGTTTTGCAAAATCTTCACATGATTGGTTCCTGGATTTTACTGGGAGGTCTGCAGTATATTTTGAACTTTAACCCATCTCAGTCTGGCGAAAGAGCTAAGGAAGCTTCTTCAAGAGGAAAAGTTACCCCTGATCAAACTCCTTCCAAAGCCAAAGACTCAACACCTACAACAAAACCAATAATCCTGAAAATGTAAGACATTTCAATCTGGATTTTTTTTTTTTTTTTGCATTCTGTTTATTATTATTATTATTTTGTATGTTTATAGAAGGAAAACATTATGCGTTCCTTTAGCGTTTTTGTGTTGTATTATGCATTGGTTTTATTGCAAAATTTCAGTAACAGCATGTTTTATTTCCATGGGTCCCTATTATGCCCTTTGAGTTACCTAATAAACATACTTTTTGTCCCATTTCCTAATTTATTGTCAAGTTTTGAAATGAATCCAAGAACCTTAAAAATAATTTTGAATTTAACACTAGAATTTTCATAGCTAGATTTTTTTTCTCCCTTGTGCTCCTGAAAATAGTTGAGAATATTTGAAGTAAATTAAAACAGAATTTCTATTTGAGACACCCTGCTTGCCAACAATTTTATAATTTTAAACCATGCTCTATTATGCTAAATCATGCTTTAAAAGGATTATCCAATGCTGGTATAGCAAAATAGCTGATAAAGTTCTTGACAAAACTCATCCCGAAATTAAATTAAACAGTCGGGAAAATCTTATGAGCAAACTTGGAACAAAATATACGAGAAATCGCTAAAATCCTGCTGCAACTACGACCTGTAATTTTGTCATGTCTTCTGTCTAAAGAAATTGCTTTTACAGAAATAGAGAAATTTAAAAAATTGATTTATTTCTGAAGATTTTTGCAGTAAGTAATGCGATAAAGATTTTGTGTAATAAATCATTTGCACTAGTGTTTTTTTTTTCTTCTAAAAGTAGGTTTCTGAAACCTCATATATTTTATGTTACACTTCCAAGTTGTCTTGATCTTTTTTTTTTTTCATTTCAGCCAACAAGGGTGTGGAGTGCTGTCCGTTGCATTGGCCACCCATGCCATGACACTGTTGTCAGCACTGCTAGATGACTTACGAGTTGAAGTAGGTCAGAATCTTATTGAAAATGTGGGCGGCTCTTTATTCGCATCCCGGGGACCATTTACTGTCACAGACATCACTGAAAAGTTTACGGCGTGGCAACGTGTGCAAAAGATAACTTCCAGCATCAATTTGACGAATTTGTTGTTCAGTCTCGCCTCTGTCAGCTATCGAAAAGTAGGTCCTTGAATTATCTGTTATATCACTGTAGTTCACTGTGAAATACTTCTTTAGATGGAATGGCTCCCGTAAAAAATGCTTGCAATGGAATGTTAAAATTAAGAACTAATTGGGATCATAGGTAGTTCAGATTTTCAAATTGCTAGGACTTAAAGAAATATTTAAAAAAATAGCATTTACAAAATGCCATTTGATCAAATAAAATGGCTACATAATATATTTGTACATAATATAGAGGTTAGTATTTAATGCTAAAATATATTATCCCAGTTTTTAACAAAAATTACCTTTTATTGTTTGCTGAACACTAATTGGAAATATTTACAGTACTCTGTGAGGAACTACGAGGGTTGTTTATTTTTCAACCTCCGTTCGGTTTTAAAAAATAAACGGATTCAAATAAAAAAATATTTTTTTATCAAAAGTAAGGTACAATCCTCTACAATTCTCTACATAATCACCTTGATGATTGAAGCATTTGTTATATCTGTGAATAAGCTTTATAATAGCCTCCTCGTAGATAGTTGCCGCCAATGATTGGAAGTGAGTTGTGACGGTGTCTTTGGGTTCCACGCCACTTTGGAAGCCCAATGACTTTCCAGACCCTAAGCAGGGGTCTCCAAGTCTCTGCTTCAGTTCAGGGAACACATGTAAAGTCACTTGGTTCTTGGTCGGAACTTAATGGTGGGTGTTCAAAAATGTCCCATTGAATGCATGAAATTGCTGGAGGGACTGGTGAATTACACGAGCGCTATAATGACGGACATTGCCATGCCCCCCTGCTTTGGGGCATGGCAATGACCGCTAACCCTGCTTGGGGATATCCCTGCTTGGGGTCTGGTAAGGCTCCGGGCTTCCAAAGTGGCGTGGAACCCAAAGACACCGTCACAACTCACTTCCAATCATTGGCGGCAACATTCTACGAGGAGGCTATTATAAAGCTTCTTCACAGGTATAACAAATGCTTCAATCGTCAAGGTGATTATGCAGAGAATTGTAGAGGATTGTACCTTATTTTTGAAAAAAAAAATTTTGTTATTTGAATCCGTTTTTTTTTTTTTTAATAGCCGAACGGAGGTTGAAAAAAAAAAAACAACCCTCGTATTATACAGTATTTAAACCAAAAAAAGAAAAAAATAACAAGAATGAATTTCCGAAAAATGCATTGACTTCACGCAAACGAAGTTGAATTTGCAAAATACCCTGCTTTATGTATTCCTTATTGGAAGATTGACATCTCCTGTCACTTCCTCTTTTTTTATTTTTTAACTAAAAATTTTCACCATCAAACTTTATTTGTATTTTGCTTATTCTAATTTCCCATGTTGAGAAATTAAAACTACTTTGATGGTAAATATTCTCTACCTTTACTACATAGATACTTTGTCTCTAATGGCTGGTTATACATTTTTAGTTTAGTAACCCCTTTATCATTTGTAGCCACTTTATCCAAGGTTTTTTTTTTTTTTGAAAAAAACATTATACTGTGCACTGATTTGATTGCATATTTCAAAATTGGTTAATGCAAATGTTTTCTCAGGCTTGCATGCTGAAAAGAATTCAAAAGAACACTCAAGATGGGGATAATTTTAGTTCATCTGATTCAAATACCTATTATGAAGATGATTTTAGTTCCTCAGAAGACAGCAGTGTAGAAACAGGTTTGCGAAACTTTTCTTTCAATTACTTTTTTCTTTTATTAGAAATCTCAAACAAAAATTTAACTTTTTTTTTAACTTTGAATATTTTAGCAGCTTTTTTTCTGTATTTGAATGCATTATGTTTTATGTTTTTAGTTTTCTATAAATTTAAATTTGTCCGTGAACTTATAAATTATTTAATCAATACATGGAAGTTTAATACATGGAGCAGTCATAAGAAAATTTATTGACATATATGATACAGTAAGAAATGCGCAATTGTATTATTAGGCGTTACATTAACGCAATTGCGATGAAGTTCCATAAATCGCACATCCATTCCGAACAATGCACTAAAATATGAAAATTCCCCAAATAGTTGAATTAGGCTATAAAAAAACATTTAAGTTTTATTTAAATTCAAAATCCTCCAAATAAGCTTAAAAGGCCAGCAAATTGCATTAAAAGTTTCACTTAAATCTAAAACAAATCTGCCAACTGTATTATTTATCCCCCATGCGGCCATGTTGCCGTAATCTAACGGTATATGAAAAATCTAATAAGATTGTTAATTTTTCTAAAAGCTTTGTAGTTCTTGACCAAATTCAAAACATTTTACATCAAAATATAGAGCTGAATTTGTGATGAATTTTAAAATATGAATTGATATTTAAAAATTCATTAGAATCATCAACATTACATACAAATCAAGGTTGTGTGGCCATTTTTGTAAAAGTTATTCAATGAAATTAAAAATAATCATGTTTGTTTTGATCTACCAATCACAAAGAAGAGAGATTAAACAACATTCATTGGACCAAATGAGAACAACAAGTTATCTTGGTTGCCCAATAAAAATCTTTATAAATAAAATACATTTATAAAAGCAAATATTTGAAATAAATTAAATTTATGAAACATCATGATTTATGCAAATTTACTTTTATGCTCAGTTTTGTGTTCATGACCATTTATTTATTTATTTATTTTCATTCATGTATACAGATGATGATAGCGAACCCATTTTGGGACAATGGTTCGAAGAAACCCTGGATCCACCTGAGCCGCCGGATGCCACATCACCTCCAGCAGCAACCAGCAATGATGCTGATAACACCAATAGTAAAGCTCAGCAGCAGCAGCGAGTGGCTTCTGAGAGTGGGTCGCTTGTACCAGATAAGGGTGAACCAAATGGGGTTAGTGAGATTTGTTTCCGAAGATGGCTTAACTTTGGTAAACTTGTCTAGTTGGGGCAAACCGAACTTGACAGTTATGTTATGGCCACAAAGAGCCTAGCCATCATACCAACGCTGCCAATTTAGGTTTTCCTCTGATAGTCTTCTTATTTTGATTTTTTTAATAGATTAATTCTTGAGCAGATAATTTACTTTTAACTGTGTTGGAAAACGACTTCCTTTAACTCTTATTTGGAGATGAATAACTTTTGAAATAAATTCTTAAATACTGTTTCAGATGCGGAGAAGTTCAAAAAATCACTTTAAAACAATTTCATCTGAAATAACCATTATTGAAATACATAGGATTAGCAAAAAAAATAACAATTTGGAAAATTTTTCATTATGTTTTTTTTCTCTTGTAATTATTTGAACTAATTCAAAAAATGTAAAAGTCTCTTAAATTAGTTTTCAGTTTCTTTTAAATACATTTAACACATCACGTCCCTATTTTCTTAGATAGTTATAATTACATCAAAAATTGGAGTAATTTTGCTACTGATAATGTTCATACCGTTTGTGATAAATGTTCCAGAGTTTTGTACCGTTGAGATCATCGATTCGGACTGAGACAAGGTTTTTTTTTAATCCCCCCACCCTTACCTTGTTTACCCTTCTTTTTTGTTTTTTGTTTTCTTTCCCTTCTTTTTTTCCTTTTGTCAGAAAAGCATAATCTCACCTTTAAGTGAAGAATGAGTTATTGTTGTCTGTAAAAATAATATTTGAATGTCTTTCCTTTCTTTTTACTCAAAAAAAAAAAAAAAAAAAATCTTAATGCACAAAGAGAAAAGTTAAATAATTAACTCCTTCACTTTATTATCACAATATATTTATTGTAAAGACATTTTTTTACGTGAAGTTGCTTATAATTATTTTTGTTATTCTTTTCTTTTAGTATATCAGTCTGGCATCAAAAATCTTCACATTTATGAATAACTTCTTAGTAAATTTTGACAATCAATGTATTAAAACATTTTTAAAGTAAGTATTTTGTTTTCAGGTGTTTCAATATAATAACAATATTAGAATTATTTAGAATTACTATCATCATTATTTTTATTTATTTAGGTATAATTTAGGGGAGTCCCAAATGATTGTTCTGGCAGGGATAATCAAAGATTTAGATCGAGAAACCTCAAGAACTGACAATGGTATTTTTTTTCTTTTTTTTTTTTCTATTTTATGCTCTGCAGTATTAATTGGAACAAAAATTGATTTTTAGCATTTTTCAAGCTGAAAACTAATTTTAGCAAATCATAAATCTTGGTTGAATTTATGTTAAAATGAACTTTATTGAAATTTGTAGCTTTTTTATATCATGTTTTTATTTCTTATAGGTTCAATCTGCATTTACTTTGGGCCTGTCCTTGGACAGTTGTACGATGAATTTTCTCAGTCTTTAGCAAAATTTATTCACAACATTTTAGCAACAAATATGTTGTCTGACAATTTACAGGTCAGTTTTAGACTTATTACTTGTTGAAAAAAATAGTAAGTTTTAAGTTCTTATTTATTGACAAGCAATTATTTTGTATTTGTTGTTTCCAGCATATATGAAACAATTTATTTCTGATCATGTTTTGTATTATAATTTTTGGCCCTTAATCTACAGAATGTGCTATTAGCTCAACTGGGTGTTAGTCCCTGGAATCAAGAAACCTGGCCACTACAAGTGTTTTCAAGAACGTTATCTGTCTTAGCTCAGGTACAAAAAGTTTGCCTCTTTACCTATATACTTTTAACTTGATACGCAGTTTGAATTTTCTCATGATGCACTGATGTGTGAAAACTGATACTTTAAATATTCATTACAGTTTTTTTAATTATGAAGTGTAAAAGTTAAAAATTTGATAGACTTAACACAAAATGAACTAAAAATTCTGTATGTTGAAGTTAATAGAAAATGCAATAAAAAATTGATATTTTCAGAATGTGGCAAAAATATAAAATTAGTATTTTCACTTAATGTTGAAAATTATTAAATAGTAAAGTATGGAGTGAATTGAACTAACAAAGTAAAAGCATGCGAAATCAAGGTAAGTAATAAATGACAGAACTGCAATTCATTGCTTTTACAGGGGAAAATCAATATGTATGCAGAATAATGGTGAATGCTTGTTAAAATTGACTTCAAAACAAGCATTTACTATTTCTTTGCTTTTTGGTACATAGAGCCCAATAATAATAATAAAAAATATATTTTTTTACTTATAAAATAATATATAAATGATTGAATCTGAAATGAATATACATAACTAGTGTCCCCAAAAAAACATTATTGGAATGTTGATGACCGTCAAAAAACAATTTTTTTTTAAAGTAAGCTTAAAAGACTTAAAGAGGCTTAAAATATGGGCCGATGTCAAACTAAACTTCGAGAAAAAGAATTTGTTCTTAAATGATACTGGAAAATTGAGAAGACAAAAATAACAAAACCAGTTTAAAAGGAGTTTCAACGAAATGTACCAATGAAACTTACAACTATTTGTTTACTGCATAAGTTTAAGGAACTGTTAAGAATGTTGATGAGAACCATTTGTATGACTATGATCAACCACAGCCTCACAAGTCTTTAAAATTGTCCTTCACTCGCCTAGAAATCTGCTCGGCAAGTGTAGTATGAGACTGTCTGTGGTGTGATGCGCATCGTTTAGTGATGCATTTAATTTTGTTAAGTAAGAAAATAAAAAGAAAGGCAAAGTTAAAGATTAATGGGAAACTATTCCCTAGAAATTCAAAGAAAAATTAATTAAGTTAAAGGCCGAAACGTAAGTAGAAGTAACAAAGTGAAGAAAAAAATTTACCACAATAATGCCAGGCCTACGACAGCCCTGGGTGCCCTTAATGTTTTAAAATCCAAAAGACAAAAATAAAAAAAAAGAAGGTGACTTAGCCCTCTGTTGCATGCATGTTGACGACTTCATAAAACACTCACTATCTTAAACATAACATCTTTTATTATTCACTTATCAGCATAACTCCACACATTCGTTTGTCGTGTACTGCAAGAGATCTCTCTGTACGAAATTATAAAAAAAAAAAAAAACAGATACTTGAAAGGTTTACACTTCGCGAGTTTACATATTATAACTATTGTCCATTACTAAAACGCTGAGATGGGTGATGCATACAAAAAGAAAGTTCTGGAAGCATTATTTACTTGAAAGTATAACTCGGAGCTGGAAAGTCTCGAAAAGTTATTTGGGCGAAAAAAACTACGTAGATGTTCGTTGCCAGTCAAGCTTTGGGATCAATTGCACAGAAAACGTGCTCCTTGAGGTGCTGGTTGAATATGGAAAGAAATTGAGGAGTACCATGGAGACGGCGTGGACGATGGATGAGGAGAGCCACTAGTTTCGATACATGCCGAAAGCATGAAGACCGAGGAATACTGCTAAAACGGTGCCGAGAGGGAGGTAGAGCATTGCGGCCACTAGTTTCGATACATGCCGAAAGCATGAAGACCGAGGAATACTGCTAAAACGGTGCCGAGAGGGAGGTAGAGCATTGCGGCAAAGGAATGTGAAACTTCTTGAAAAAAAAAATGCCAACTGCGGGAGAAGCCGATTAAAAAACTTTAAAGGATGACATTCTGTTATTTTTGGGGATTTTTAGACCCCATTCCTATATTCTACGTTGGGGGCTTCATTGCTCTGCCGTCGAAGTCTCCCGGTGACGCCTTCATCATTTTATCGGATATCAAGAAAATCCTCTCCTCTCGCTCCTCTGCGGACGTACCTCTTTTCCAACCGATTTGCGGGAGCGTCCGTCTGGAAATTCGCGCGCTTCAACACTAGACTCCTGCGCTTGACCTTGAGCGGGCCAATCAGAAAGCGTGGGAGGGGAGTCAATAACCTGAAGAATGCGAGCAGGAAAGTTTCAGGGGAATATCGGCCAATAGCGTGTAGCGTGGGTCAAATTTTGCCCTCAAAGAACAACCCAGCTGGGGGAGATGATCGAAAAAGAAGTTCGCACAAGATGGCCAAGAATGGAAAAATGCGAAAAAAACGAAATTTGGAAAAAAAGGGAATTAGGAAAATTGCGATTCGAAAACGCGTTAATTTAACCGAAAATGCTTAAATGATACATGTAAATGAGCGGAAAATTAAGGGCAGTGAAAAGACCAAAACGGGATGGCGCCCCGGGGTGAATTTAAAAAGTTGTAGAAATAAAACGCGGGAGATTAACGTTAAGCGATCGTAAATGATAGGTTGCAAAATGATTGAAGAACTGAAAAAGAACCTAATGATGTGATGCAATATCACACTGTCAAATGTTTATCACATGTATTTTGAAGCATGTCCAATGAAAATATTTTATTCCGAGATTCATGTACAATCTAAATGAAGATGATCATGACCAGAGAGTTGAAATTTGAGGGATACCAATCAAAATTTGTGTAAAACAATCAATTTTTCCATACACCCTTTATGGTCTCTGGATTTGGCCCACAACATTTTTTTCTTATGTCATTACTTTAAATATCATGTTTTTTACATTTTAGACTCTGCTGTTGCGTCAACAAAAAGAAAAGGATGAACTTCGAAGTGAAAGTGAGGCTTCTTGTGTTTTAATATGGCAGAGGCTTTTGAACACACTAAAGCGTGCCATATTGACACCATCCGCCTTCTCTGTAGAAGAGGGGGAAGGTATGTTTGAATGAATTTCTTGAATAATTTGTTTCAGAAATCTATCCTCTTGATGATAAAGTTTGAGATTTACTTCTTAAAACTTCTCACTGTGATAATTCCAAATACACATGCCATATTGTTGGAAGGAACCTTTCTAAACTGTATCAGAAATAGAAGTATAGAAATAGAAGTTTTAGAAGTAGTACTTTAATACAAGTACCAGAGTTCGAGAATGACAGGAAGTAAAAAATTAGAAAATCTATGAAGCATCTGATCTTTTTAAAAGGTAGTCTAAGTACTCAAATGTGTAGTTTTTCATATTTTTGTTGCCAAAAAACAGGATATGTACATACATTTGTAAAAAATGTATCTAAGCGTAGAAACAATTAAAAAGTGGCATTATAACAAAAAATATCTGTATTATTCTTCTTATAGAATACTTATTTTAACAATTCAATATGAAAAGAGCAGAAACATCAGATTGTAGTCAAATTTAAAATGATTTCAAAATAGCTAGGCAAAACACATCTCATATATTTTTGCTTCGTAAAATATAATTTTCAAATGATTAAATATTGCAACTTTGTTTCCATATGAGACATTCTGAGAGCTGACTTTCTTCAGTTACATAACAAAAAGTGCTTTTTTGTCAATTTGTTAGAATTGTAGAACATTTTTTATCTATAATGATGTAAACAGTTCAGGATTTAAAAACTGCACTAAAATTTCAAGCTCTTGTGTTTTCTTATTCATTATAACAATCTGTTTCTGAATTCTCTCATTTAGATATCAATGTAGAACATGCCCAGCTTCTTTTGTTCTTGTTCCATAACCTGCATCTTATGCAGAAAAAGAGTGTTCTCTTGATGACAGCACAAACAATCATGGAAATTTCTCCTACTGTCATGAGGTGAGTTTCATTTTCTAAAATGTTGCAATTAAGTCACTGTTATTCTGTGTGTACATTATTCAGAATATGTTCTTTTTATTTTATCACATTGACTTGCAGGATTGTTTTTTTTTGAAAGTACATATTCATAAATTCTTCAGTGTTCATTAAGTATTCTCAATTTCTTGAGGAGTAATTTCTCCAAGTTTGCCTTGACTTAAAGATCTTTAATTTTGCAGATGATTTATCAACTTTCTCCAGTTTCTATGAAATCTAATTCCATTGTTTTGCTCTGCGTGTACAGTACAATATATTTTTAGCAGCAGAGTTTGAATCAAAGTGCTAGATTAAGCTAATTAATCTGAAAAGAAAACTTTTCGTAATGTGCTGAAAATATTGCTGATTTGTTTTTGTCTTGTGTTGTACAGAAAGTTTTCTTTTATCTGTAAGAAGTGAGCACAAACAGCATTGTAGCACTCCAATTGTTGCAGATTTCTTAAAATTGTAGTTCTTGTTTTTTTTTTTTTTTTTTTAAATTAATAGTACATTGCTTTTTTGTTTTTTGCCATCAACTATGTAAATCTGATTCACTTTTAAACTGAATGTTATAACTAAATAAAAATGCTTTTTCGTTCAAATTTCATCATTCTTATAAAAGGATTCTGCTTTTCAAAATGTTTTATGTATTTAAATAATTTGGTGTAAATATATATTAGTAATTTCATGCTTTTGTATCATTTTGGTCAGTTTAAACTGTTTGCATTGCTGATCCTAAACTTTTTAATCATATTTTCAGCCCCTTGAAAGATCTCCAAATCCTTTACCTTGCAAGAATGCTTCTGATCTTCGAATACATGATGCGTAATCTGTATGATGCCCCATCTTCGCTCATTGAGCAGGTAAATATTTTTTTTGTGACAAATATGAGTTTCACTTGCTCAGTAGTTGCTGTTAGCCTGTCTCTGTACCCCATCAAGGTTCTGTCTACACCAATTAGCTCTTGCTATTATCAAAATCAAAGATCCCATCAGGAGTCGAGGGGTCATGAACGAAAACTTGAAATGAGATAGAAGGACAAATATAATGTTATTATTTCCCAATATGACAGAAAACACATACTGCACCAGTGCAAAAAAAAAAAAAAAAAACGGCTCTGTCGAAAGTCACACTACGATCTCCAATGAGCAATAATAATAATATAATGATATTAGATTAAAAGAACATGCAGTAATACTTTAATTTATTTTACCCTGAATTACACTAACTTCAAGTTCTGTGGTTCCTTATTTCTTTCTTTAGTTTCTCTGCAAAGTTTAATCAAGAACTTAAATGGATGCTACAAATGATTGAGTGAATGAAATGAGTTTGAAACCCCAAAATTATAGATTGTATTAATAAAAAAAAGTACTCAAAACTCCCAAAATTTCGGGGCTACAGTGTAATGAAACTTTCTGCAAGTTTAGCCTAAAGATGGTAATTCGTCATGATAGATTGCATTTCAAGCTCATTTTTTCATCCTTGTTTGAAGGAGCACCATCTTTAAAAACATGCTAATAGGAAAATATCTGCTGTTTCTAAGGGTGTTTTCAAAAAAAAAAAAATCATGGCATCAAATTTGAGCTACAGCACACTGAAAATAAACTATATTTGATGGGGATGATTTTGATATGATGTAAAATCATTTACTATATTCATATTTAAAATCTCAATTGTAACCCATTGAAATTAGCTATTTCTTCAATTAAATTACAAAGTACGAGCTTTTGAGCTAGTTTTGTTCAGAATTTATGCTAACCCAAAATCCTGAAAAAAAAAAATTACGCCCCAGTTTTGTCAAGAATTAAAATGCATGTTACCTCAAAAGTTAATGAGTTTATGCAAAAAAAACTAGTAGAATGTATTAACAACAAAATTTAATTTAAGCTACCTAAGTTTCAGGACTCTTCTGAGAGGGAAATTTTCTGGAAAATTCTTCAAAAAAGTTTCTGCACGCTTAACTTAAATGCGGCAAATTATTTCACAAAGATGCTCCAAATTTTGGAGCTTGGATTTTTAGATATCCTAGATTCTCAATATTTGGATCTCGGAAGCTGAAGTTTTGCTATGATAGTTTCAAATTCATGGGCCAGGTGCATTTTCATAGAATTTCATCAACATCTTAGATGCTTAGCTGGGGATGATTTGAAAAGTTTGGTCCGTTGGGATGGAATGGCTTAAATGTTGCTTTTATTATTTATTTTTATAGCAAACTATACCTATGAGAGTTTAACTGCGCTTTTTTAATCTCAGTTATTTAATTAATCACATCTTAACTCTAATCCTAGCAGTAGGCATTTTTACAATTATGTAGAAAGAGGTGTATATATATATATATATATATATATATACACCCACACATGTAGTAATTTATTGATAGTTCTATGGAATTCTATACTTACAATTAAATGAAATTACAAGATATTCTGCTTAGTTTTTAATTAATCATCAAGAAGTTAGGTACAAATTAGATTGTTAAAAATTGATTAGCAATTAATCAATGAAATCTTAATGATTTTTCAAAAATCAGTTTATCTTACAAACAGCATTTAAAACCATGTAAACCCTGTTTAAACTTTATTTTTTAAAAAAGTTTATTTCTTTTTTTTACCAACTTTGCACAATCATGTTATCTCATAACTTTCTTTCGGGATATTAAAAATATGATTACAGCTCTATTAAATAATGTGCATTTGTTTTTTTAGTTCTTATAAGTTTCTTATAAATGGAATAAAGTTTTTATTAGTTATAAAATACAGAAACATATTACTTTTTATTTCTGTAGTAAAATAATTTTCTCTCCCTTTATATTATCTTCTACTCCTATTATTATTTAGCTGTATGTTGAAAAAAAAAATCATAAAACTTGATACACTTTATTTCACTTTGGTAATTTATGCATAATTTTAAAAACGCAGTCGAACCTCGTTAATTTTAGCACGCAAATGAATTCAATTCCTACTAAAATGAACTACACTAGCGTGCCTTGTCCTATTGTTTGCTTTTAATTTATTTTCAGATAAGACAAAATACGTATAAAACAAATTTATTTTGAAGGTCCCTTTGAGCTCGTTTTAACAAGGCTCAACTGTAATTCAATTATTGTTTTAGATTCTCACATTTTTTTATTAACGTTTTTGTACTAACAATAATTTACCTTTTATTATAGATCCAGAAGAATTTATTTAGCTTTCAAAGTGTGACAGCTCTAACTGAAAAGGATAATACCAAAAAACAAACTAAATTGTTTTTTGCATGCAAGGACATAGAAGAAAATTATGTGAAAAATTTGCCACCTGAGGAAAGTCAAGGTATACTATTATTGTCCCTTCTAAAATCATTGCTTTAAGAACACAGTAAAACCTCTTCGAGCGTTCACCTCTATTAAGTGAATACCCCTCTTAATGGCCAATTTTTCATGGCACAGTTTTTTCGCCCCATGGACCTAATGCTGAAATTCCCCTTAGCAGCAGCCATCCAACCCTTCTGACCAGCCGCCAAGTAGGTTCATCATTTAAATTAAAAAAAAAAAAAAAACTTCCTGTTTTTAATCCTTCCTGTTCCTAATCTAATCTTCTGTAATAAGATAACAGACATGTGATTTTTCAGTATTTTTACTGAATTCAGTATTTTTTGAAGTAGCAAAATACTGAGTGCAGAACAAAAATAATGGGCATCACAAGTTAATTTAACTACCAAATAATTGCATGCATCCATTTAAAATATTTAGCTATATAGAACCAAAAGCCCGTGTTTCAACTTGCAGGCTTAGTATAAATATTTCAACAATTCTGTATTTGCGCACACAGCAACGTAAATTCAGTATTTTTCATTCTATTTGGGTCACATGTCTGGAGATAATTTTTGTATCGTCATGAGCATGTTTATTACATAATATTGATGATGTATGAGGTCTGCCAAATACAACTATCATTGTAAAATTTTCTTTTCAGTGGTCTCAATAAAGATATGTGTGTTTCTTGTCTTTGATAGGTGCTGGATCTAAGCCAAAGTTTTTCAATCTAATGTCTGTTGACTTCAGCAATCAAGAAGTTCCAAAATTAGATGGTTTTGTAAGTATTTGTCCTACTGTTTCAAGTTGTGTGTCAAACTTATTTCACCATAACAACAATCCATGGAACATAGTTCTTGACTATCTGAATGTTTTCTTTAATTTCAATATTTTAATTGTACATAACCTTGTTAACATGTATCTGCAATAAATAAGTAAATAAATAATAATAATAATGAATAAGTAAGGTAAGAAAAGTAAAAATAGGGTTATTTTAGTTTGCTACTTATCTGTGTTCAGTGCTAAAGAAGGCACATTTGAAGCACGGGAAATCATTTGCTTTTATGGAAAAGCACGGTTGTTTCTGCATTATCTAGTTTTTCTTTTTGTTTGAAAAAAAAAAAATCTTTGTTGCTTACAAACCAAAGTTTTTCCAATCAAGGACTGCAGCCAATTCATTGTTCCATGATTATTAACTTATAATTTTGCATCAATTTCAGTATCTTTTCAGATATTTATTGATACTAATAGTCAGGGAAGAACACTAATGAATCATAATGTTTCTAATTTATACCATGGTACTTGAAACAGTCACCAAAAAGTAAATGATCTATTCAGTAAGAAATTTGCTCAGTTGTAATACAGTGGCTTCTTCTTATATGAATCACTTGTATATCAAAATTTAATCAGTAAGCTACCTACATACAGTCTTCAAACTTAAAATTTCTTTAAAACTGAAATACATAAGTAGCATGCACAAATATTATTTCTTAATATTAGAAAACTGATAAAAATAAGGAATTTTCATTTTGAAATTTTTGTTCTGTTAAAAATAAACTGCATTGTTTGTATAATTGTGTATGATGAAAGTTATTAGATCAGGTGCATATAGTTTGGAATAAAACATTTATTGTTACGTTGTGCTAAAATTTGCATATAGCTTGAAAAGTTATTAAAAAGAAGTGTAATAACAATGTAATAAAAGTTTTTCTTTTACGCAGGCTCTCAGTTTCATTTTGAGCAGCGGAGATATTCTTAAATATCCTAGTTTTTACTATTCCATTCAGAACTTGGTCTATTTGGCCTCGCAGTGTGACATGCCTGAAAGAGTCGCATCAGAGCAACTCTCCTTTCTCGTAAGTATCATAATTTGGCTCGTTTTTTTAATCTAAATGGTGTCATTTTCCTTCAAAACGAAGTGAAACACTATTTTAGCAAACTTACCACCGGGTGGGAAAAAATAATTTTTTACCTGTTAATTTTTTGTTAATTAAAGCTTTGAACTTTGAATTACATTAGTATATCCTAAAATTTAGAAATTCCTTTAACTTTTAACAAAAGTTAATTCTTATAACATTTCATTATGATATACCACCATCAATATTGTGTGATTTTAACTCAATATGTGATTTTTTAGAGTAAAATTCATTTCTTGCATCTCTACAATTTACATTATGTGAAGCTCTTTTTTCTTTCTCTTTTTTTATTTATTAGCTATTTACAAGTAATTTAGTTTTTGAGAGGTTCATTCCATTTTTGTGAGTTCCAGTGCATTGGAACTATGCAGCTATCCAGATGTGCTGGCTGGCTATGCAACCATTCATAACAGCCTAGTTTATCTGAAATTGTTTTTATTTGTTCATGAATATCTAGTAAAATAAATTCAAAATATTTTTTTTTAATTTAACTTCCTCTCTTTTATGTTTTTTTAATTTAATGGAATAAAGGCATATTGCTTCTGTTTCCGTCATCATCATAGTGAAAAAAAAAATTCTCAAATATTTTTCATTAATATTTTTAAAATTTAAACTGATGTTTTGATGGAAAGTAGATCTTGAAAACAATCAAGTCAGCAACCCACTACCTTAACTATTCCTGATTAGTTTTGTCTCACTATTTTTCAGAAAAAAATCTTTACAAAGATTGGCCCCTAGTAAAGGTACATATGCTGTTGACTCCTTATTTCTTCCTCTACAGTGCTTTGCTGATCAAACATAAAATTACATACATGAACAGGAATAATTAGGAAAGATCTAAAATGATGCGAATTTAAATGCAATATCTTTTAGATTAAAATGTGGTGTTTGTGTGAAAGTTTTATCTTCCAATGTTGTTAGTTTCCTCAACAGCATGTTGGGGACATTTACGTCAATATGAAGTATATAATGTTATATATTTTTTTTCAGGGTTATTGTGCCATTCAGTACTCTATGTCCATCACCTGGCGCCTGCTTCTGTGTCTGCCCCCTTCTGTACAATCACTTGACTCCATTTCCACTGGAACATCTGCTCTGAATGATGCTGAGTGCCTCCATGCCGTTATTTGGGCTTCACGTGCCACACACAAAGTGTTTTCTGGCTGGATGAAGGTAATTCTAGATTGAAGGTTTTAGAAAAACTTGTGTAAGATTTTTTAAATTTCCAGAGATAACTTGAGTTTTTATGGAGAAAAATTGGTTTTCTAATCCCTAAAAATTTTTATTTTCCCCCTTTAAGATTATTGAATTAGAGGAGATCCCCAGCCCCCTAAATGATGAGCCTGGATGGAAGGGGGTATAATTGTAATAAGGATTAATTTTCTATGTTTCCATTAATTGAATTAAGCTTAGTGTAGGCAGGGCCAAATTTCCCAATAGGCAAAGTAGGCAGCTGCCTAGGGCGGCAAATTTTCAGGGGCGGCAAATTTTACTTCAATCTTTTTTATTTATTTATTTATTTTTTTCCCCCGATACAGCGACGATGATTCCAAATTATCGGACTTGACCAAAATCGCCGAAACCACAGAGAATCCAATGTGGCGGACGTCCGATACTCAGCTTAAGAGCAAGAATCTGAGAGAGTGTCACGCCTGTGATTCATGACGTCTCAGATTTTTTCCAAAAAATTACCAAATGTATATTATCTTATTGAAAGACCAAATCCAGAACGTTTTGTTCTAAAGTTGAGTTGTTTAGTTTTTATGAATTCCTAAAGGTGAAGGTGCGGCATCAAAAATTAAGCAGATTTTCAGGACATGGAAGTTGCTGTGAGCCAAAACTCTTACCAAGAATTGTTAAACTCCAATTTTCTTTTTGTATATGGAATATAGAAGGTTGAAACTTTACAAAATGAATGTTAAATTTGTGGTAAGTTGTTGCCGTAAGGTCAGTATCGGTAAAATATGACATTTTTCATATTTCGTCCTTACGCAACTAAAAGCACGTTGAACTTTCCCCGGTTATTTATACATTATTTTAAAGTGCTTACATTGGTCTTTCAAACGACACTACTTTTGCCGTGGCAACTGAAATGTACAAATTGTTTTTGGACCTCAAAAAGGCTGAAAAACGTCAAAAATGCCTTGTTTTGAGGGCCTTCACTGATCTTATGGAAACAACTTACCACAAATTTTACATTAATTTTGTAAAGTTTCAACCTTTTATATTCCATATACAAAAAGAAAGTTGGAGCTCAACAATTCCTGGTAAGAGTTTTGGCTCACAGCAACTTCCATGTCTTGAAAATCCGCTTAATTTTTGATGCCGCACCTTCACCTTTAGGGGTCCATAAAAACTAAACAACTCAACTTTAGAACAAAACATTCTGGATTTGGTCTTTCAATAAGATAATAAACATTTGGTAATTTTGGGGAGAAAATCTGAGAGGTCATGAATCACCTCATAATGCTAGGCGTGACAGTTTCTCAGATTCTTGCTCTTAATTTTTAGCTTACGGCAGCGACGAAGTACATCAAACGCTCTAAAGATCTTCCCTGAACTCAGAGAAGGCCAGAGAAGGTCCCTCTGGAGCTCATCAGGAAGAATAGAACCTCAGGGAAAAGATGTATTTTTGCCTGCGCATTTTTTGTAAAAAAATTTTAAGCATTTCTACCTCAAAGAACTCAACTGTTCTGTTAAGACAAAGAATAGAGTATGACGTTGGCAAAAAAAA
>JAXGGA010011597.1:0-41847 GCA_038373865.1 Uloborus plumipes | reverse complement strand
TTTTTGATTAATTTCTTGCTTTGAAGGTTAGATAAGACAACAAAAGTTATTATATTGCCTTTGCGACATCAGAGAAAAAACGGCGAGGCGGTGAAATATCGGGGATATTCCCCGAAATTGGGTTTGAAAACGAAGTCTTAGAAATGCGGCTTCTTTAACTTTAGATTTCATAGTGTTAAGACTAAAGTTCAGATTCTGCTCCCGGTAAAACTTTCAAAATTGAAGAAATTTCAAATAATTTTTGGTAAACTAGGGAGAAAGAGGTCTCTTATAAAGAATTTTCATAATTGAAGTTATTTAAAGGCTAAGTTTGGTAATGTTAGGGAGGCAGAGCTCCTTCCAACGTTTTCCAACGTTCTCCAAAATTGAAGTATAAAAAACGCAAAATGTAAACTATTTTTGTTAACAAAGAGGGAATGGTTAAGGATCAGGAGTTTTGTCCGGAATTTTTTTTTCGCATTGCACCGTGAGAAATGCGATTGATGACCTTTGATGTTGTTAGGGGGGATGCTCTGACACAAACAGTTGGTCAAGTTAGGTGGCTCTCAAAGTCAAGTGCTATTTCAAATTTTATGCTATCCTTCGTGACGTTATTAGAAAGAACAGGGTTCGGGAGATATCCACAGAAAATAAATTTTTAAGCTATCCCTTTGTGATATAAGCGATGAGTGTTTCCTCCCGCCCCAGCATAAAACATATCTTTACAAGCACATTTCAAAATATGCCCATCGCCCCCTTACCGCCCAATATAAGTCCACCGCCCCCCTGCCGCCCAAAATATGTTCACCGCCCCTCAACATCTTCCTACCACCCACCGGGGGGCGGTATCGCCCCCGTTGAGAGCCACTGTTTTAAATGATTTTAGATTAAATTTGAGGATTTAGCGGGTCACATACAACCAATGCACGGCGGGTTCAGTATAGCTGATGCAGACCTTCTCAAGGTGCTAAACTGATTGTGTATGCATATATCAAGATTGAATGTGATTAACTGAGTGAGTAGATATCGACATCAACCTAGCAGAGAACGAAAGACAGTTTTAGTTAATATCTACTACATTTCGTAAGTGGAAACACGCTGGGTAAATGGAAATATGATTTCATCGTCAAAATGTGAATCTTTTCATTCCCAGTTACTTGAAGAGAGTCTTCGACGCAATGCATACAATTTTATCTCTCAATTCTACCAAAAGAAAAGAAAGGATCTAATACTGAAACATTGAATTCTGTCTCAATTAACCCCAATAGAATGTACTTGTTTATTTCTGCATTCAATTTTTTTATAACTGTTTAAACTTATTATTACACATTAACACGTTTATAAAGACTAATAAAGCCTGCAGTTTCTTCTTTTTATTGAAATAATCGTTGTAGGAAAGTATTAACTTCACCTAAGCATACGCTAAAGTTATTAAAATATAATTTTCATAAAAGCACAATAAACAAAAAAAAAGGGCAAGGAAACCCTTTAAAACTTTTGGAAAATCTCTCATATCTGATGAATTTGGTAACTTACCAGCGACACTTGTACATGCTGATCCGACTCCTTGTAAAGATCGGGCAATAAACAAAATGGCATAGTTGGTTCCCATAGCGAAAACTAGATAGCAAGTAGAATAATTAGTAAAGAAGAAAAATGAAAGATTTGAAAATACGCATTTTTACACACAATGAAGGAATCCCACATAATTAGTTCTATATGTGCACTACACAAAATTTTAAACTGGTACATGAACCAATAACAGGTTACATACCTGTGCCACTTGGTTTGAGTGGTGGGAAAACAAACTGATTGCATATTAAGGGAAACCGATGAAGTGGTAGATAATTAGTTGAAATTCTTTTCTTCAAAGATAAGGGCAAAATTTTAGTTTCTCGTTGTGGTTTGAGGCATAGACAACCGTTTCTAAGTAAGGTGAACAGCTATTTTCATCAGTACTAACAGCTTTCTTCGTTAAGTTAGTCTTTCTTACTGTCACTTTATGATTTTTGTTATTATTATGATTATTATTATTATGATTATTATTATTATTATTATTATTATTATTATTATTATTATTATTATTATTATTATTATTATTATTAGTTTATTATTATTTTAAGTTATCAATGATTTTTTTTTCATATTCTTGGTCATAAAAGAATGATGCATTTATGTTAAAAAATAAAAATTTATTGGCAATTTTTATTAATAGGCAATTTTTTTCAGATAATTCGAAAACACTTTATCATAAGAAAATGAGTTCTCACTATTCTGCTTTTTTCAAAGTAATTTCATTCAAAAGCTTAACGATTTAGACTGTGTTCATGTTAACGACACTGCGATTTGTCATTCTAATTTAATACTTCAAATAGTACACTGAAGACTGAAGTAAGTTCATTGTGCTATAAAAATTGGGGGGAAAATGCATACTTTACAGGTTACAGACATATTTCTGTTAAAAAAATATCGCATTATGAAGTTTCGAAAACTAATTTGCTAGAACTGGAAAAGAAAGACCAGAATTGTTTTTCTCTTCCCTAATACATTTATGTTCAACATCAGTAACATATATATGGACAAAACCGCTCTGGGTCATAAAAGAGCATGGTCTCTGTCACGTGTCAATTGAATTATTAGGAGTAAATAAAGATCGTGATTTCTCGAACAAATAGCGTATTCCTATGCATTGTCAATAGGTTATTTTTATTTCCCTTAAACAATATGAACAATGCATACGATGTTTAAAGGAAAAAAAGTTCAAAAGAAAAAATATCTTGCAGAAAATGTAACACAGAAAAAGTAAAAATAATTTATAAAATTCCTGAAATATATTTGATATTGTAAATTAAAAAGATGAGTGTAATGAACTTACTTAAGGTGGAAAGAAACATGATGACGAATCCGCTGAACATCGGAATACTATATCCAATTCTGAAATCACAAACAGAAAAAAAAAGAGCTGACATACAACTCATAGGTAGACGATCGCAAAAAACATCCAGTTTAGTGTTAGACCCTAAGTTTTTAATTAAAAGATACGGCTTATAGCAGCATTTGGATACTTCAACTGAGCTGTCGTTAGAATTATTTCTATTATACAAAGACACAGACAAATGGGACAACCTGTAACAGTCTCTGGATAGTTAGGCTGGTCCTAGTCAACTAATAGCCCTCAATGAAATTCAGTAGCCCTCTTAAAGCCACCAACTCCCTTATTCCCTGCAGTCTCTTTCGGTAAGCTGTTTCACTTGCTTACAACACTATTAAAGGAGCATTTTTCTCCTTGTTAGCCCGAGATTTAAATAGCTTAAAACAATAGCCCCCTGTACGGCTTTCCATACAAAAATTTAACCAATTAACATCATTCATTTTGATAAACTTAAATAAGTGAATCATATCCTCTCAAACTCTCCTTTGTTCAAGGTTATGCTATACAAATTAATCGTTCTAAACCTGGTCTAATTTCATAGTCTAAATTAGAAAGCCCATTTACTAACTAGTAGATCTCTTTTGAACCCTTTTCAATTAATTGACATGTTTCTTAAGATAAGAAGACCGAAACTGAATCGCATATTCCAAACTAGGCATTAAACAATTTCTATACAAAGGAAGAAGAACTTTTTTTAGATTTGTTTGAAATAAATCTATTGATAAACCCAAGCATCCTGTTGGCTTTGTTAATAGCAATATTGCATTGTTGATGGAACTCGAAGTCCTAATTGATTAAGATACCCAGAACCAACGGCGCACCCACGGGGGGGGGGGGGGAGCTAAGGGGCTAAGAGCATCAAGATAAACTCCCTTGATTGAACCAAATTCCTTGAAATGCGTTTCTTGGGCTTGATTTTTAGAAATTTGCTGACATCGCCCTCAACACCCTTTTTAATTCCACAAAAATCTTTAGGACTTCAAATTCAAAAACTTTCCTGGGATGGGCCACTTAGTCAGCCTCCCCAGAAACAATCCCGGGTGCGCCACTGCCCAGAACAATAACGTTTTCTGCCTGACGAATGACTGAACACTGTAAATAATAATTATGGAATATTGCTGACATACTTGTTCGTTAGTGGGCCAATGAAAGGATTTGTCACTGCTTGGACGATAGGCTTTGACGCAAACATGATTCCTACTTCAACATTCTCATTCACCAATTCACTGTGTCTCAACTCCTTCATTTCGGGTGACAGGGTAGTGATCGGAGGCTCTGTTGTGGTCTCCGAGTCCTCCGTGGTGCTGTAGGCGGCATTCTTCCTCCCCTTATTTCTCTGTTTCCTCCTTCTGCCATTGTCAGAGTCCGCGTTGTCCTGGTCTCGCAGTCGATCGCAGATCTCTCGTAGATCCGGGGTCGTCGCTGGCTGATCCTCGTAGGACGAATCAGCATCAGCCTGATCACTTCTCGGTCGGACTGGGCTTGTGGAGCTGCTGCTGATGGAAGCTGCTGTTGAGTCGGTTAGGTTGAGCCTCTTCAAGTCTTGTTCGTGATGAAGCTCGTAGAGATATGCTGGGATGATGGGCACTGAAACAAGTAAATTGAACAGTATTAGAGCAGTAATGAAAAGTAAGAAAACAGAACTGTAAGAAATACTTTTAAAAGTAGAATTTCCGTTTTATTTATTTATTTATTTATTTGTTTTCGTGCATTTGGAGAAAAAATTATGGTGTCCTCGATTGATGTCAACCTAAAAAACTAGCTTCCCATAGCAAGCAAAACAACACCCAACACATTTTCTTTTCTTTTTTTTTTTTAAATACTTGCCCGTAGTTAGGAAAACAGGTTATTTTGTCTGAGTTGAACAAATACTTTCAACTTCAAGCACACGTTAAGAGGATATTGTTGAGCATTTTTACATTTTGGCACAAATGCATTTTTAAAGAATGGGAGCTTATCTTCAAAAAAAAAAAAAAAATAAATAAATAAATAAATAAATAAATAAATAAATAAAAATAAAAATCATTTCTTTGTAAAAATTGTTTTTCTGCCACAGATGTATGATTGTGATGAAATAAACCAGTCCTTCAATCAAAACCAGTTTTGCTTTCACTTACCGTAATATCCTTTAATCACATCTTTTTACATTGAAAAATACCTTTGTGGCTCCAAAACTTATGTCTGTAATTTAATGCAACAATGATTTTTTTCTCAATGTTGTTGACAATTGTTACCTTTCAGTACAAATTATTTATTTATTTCTTTTTATGTAGGAAGTTTTACGAAAAAAAAAAAAAAAAAAAACGAGGAATAACTCTGTAAATATAGCTTTACCGTTAGAAGAGTATCATTGCAGCAAAACCAACCCGTCGCGTCGTTGCAAAATTATGAATGTTTTATTGCTTTACCATTTCGAAAGCTTAAAACGAGCTGTAATATCACAGTGATTTGTAATTTGTGTGACTCAGTGAAGCATCAAACCATAATAACGAAATGTATTGATTCAATTGTCTTGCATTTTCCATAGTTTGCTACGTTACTTATAAACATTTAGGGCCATGCTCCACATCAGCGTAAAACGCGACCGAAACTGAAGGCAGAAACCGAAAATCCGGGTACTTTCCATAGGAATACCATTGAATCCATTTTACGCTTCTGCCTATTTTTTCTGCTTTACGTCGATGTGGAGCATGGCCCTTACAAACATTTTCAATTTTTAAAATGCATGATGACGACACTATTATTTATCGATGCAAATATTGACCATGAATAATATTATAAACTATACAATAATTGCAACACAATGTCCCTTTCTGTGCCACTTTAACATGCCAAA
The DNA here is from genome assembly GCA_038373865.1 of Uloborus plumipes. Lineage (NCBI taxonomy): Eukaryota > Metazoa > Arthropoda > Arachnida > Araneae > Uloboridae > Uloborus > Uloborus plumipes. Next base: position 36,100 of record JAXGGA010011597.1, on the reverse strand, counting down.
GTTACCGTAAAATGGAGTGATTCGGTACACTTTTCAGCTTTGATTGTAAAAAAAAGTAGTTAAAAGATATATTTTTTTAATTTTATTTTTTTGGGTAGAAACTTCGGTCTTGCTTTGCTTTTGATATTCCAAGCAAAGACAAATCATTTTGAACAGTTATTATTTATATACATAGAAATTTAGGAGTGTTCCGAATCACCCCGCTGATAGGGGTCAATCGGAACACATGTTAAAATTTTTATTTTTTTTCAATTTAACCTGTGATAGGTCTCACAAACGTGAGTAATATTGATGGGGGAGAATAAGAACAGATAGTTACTGTGAAATAAAAGTTTATTTTCTATACCAGTAAACGTTTATGATTTGTCAAAATTCAAAATAATTTTGAACTTATGAAAAATTAAAATTAATTTTAAGAAAAGTTTTTGAATTAAAATACAAAGATTTAAATTAAATTTAAGTCACTCATGTCGTCCACAAATCTGTATTAGTTCTTAAAACTGGCAGTTGTGGCTTGGCTTAGGTTTTTTCATCATCATTTGACATCTTCTTGGATGAACGCTGCTTTTTTTTCAGTTTCTTGAAATCTCTAGGTTTCGGGGATTGTCCTCTAAGATTTTCCCACTTATTTATTGATGTCTGTGTGCTGGACTTTTGCTACATAAAGTCTGTATGACTTTCCCCTGTATTTTAAGTAAAAAGAAGTCTCCTGAAGCAAAACTCTTTTTAAATCTGTAACTTTCTGCCATTCTAAGATGTAGCTGCTTATGAGAAGGGATAAACAATAATAAATCGTTGTCCTTGTCTTGACTAGAAGAATTAGGTTTGGACTCTTGATTTTTCAAAAAGTTTCCTTTAAATAAGTTTGCATTGGAACACAGAACAAAGTGTTTCGATTCACCCCACAATTCTTTATCCTATGACATTATGAAGAATTTTTAATTTTTATGCCACAATTAAAATATGTTCTCTTCTAATGCGGTACTCTGTTGCTCAGATATATGCATAATTAAAAAATAATATTCTTAGATTTGAAATATAAAGTGGTCTGTACTTACATACAAAGTTTTGCAGACCATGAAAACTTGATGTTTTTTAGCATTCCGCTTGTAGCGTTGCACAGAAGCCAATAGTGTTGCCAGAATGACAAAAATATTTTTTCCTACTTCTTATAATATTACCTTTCTGAAAAAAAATTTAACTACCAAAAATACTCGACGGAATATTTATGAAGAATTTCTTTGTATAATCAGGAAGTTTTGCTCCGAATCACCCCGCTGTTCACCCCCATTTTACGGCATATGAAAATCAGTGAAATAAGAAAATTTAATTAAAATTTTATTATGAAAGTAACTTAAAACTTTAATGACCTAGAATTGATGTACTCATTCAATGTTTACCCCTCCTCCCCCAAATACTGAAGATGTTTCGCTTTGTGTAATAATATAGATGGCTATATGTTGCTTAGGAGAAGCTTTTTAAACAAAATGTTTGTTGTTTAGAAAAATGAATTATAGATTAATAACCAGCTGTTAGAATGTGCACTTGATTTAAAAATTAAATATGGAGAACAAGCATTCATTTGCATAAGCATAAAAATTAACTTTTGCAAATGAATGCACGCATAAAATTAATTTATAGGATAACTAATACCTTTGAACTTATTGAAGCGAAGACTAACATTTTTTTGTCTTAAATGTGATTCTAATACTTCAAAAATGCAAACATTATACAAGACGTAGTCGCTGTAATTATCCATGTTAATGATATATCTCAAATGTCTATTCTTTTGTTTCGAAGTGCTTTTAGTTAAAAAATAATTTTTATTCAAGTAAAAAAGAGCAAATCAAACATATCTGGGCCTAAAAAATCTAGAAAGCATGTTACTTTGAATGGGTAAAAAAAAAAAATCTACATTATTTTGGGAATAACCCACAGATGTATACATTGCTTCCTGAATTTTTCTCAGCAATTCATACTTACTGCTTTTAAAAATTCCTTTATAGGTTCATTCATCACGAATTTCTTCCTTACCAGCAACGGGGGGAGCACTTTAATCAAACCTGGATGTCACCCGAGTTTCTAAAACAATGCGACCATTTTCTTCAGCCCATCTTCTGCCCCAACTACTTCCGTGATCTCTGTCATCAATAGATAAAGGGTCTTAGTCTCTTTAAAAGGGATTTTCCACTTCCACGGTCGTCAATGACAACTCGCTCCCCCAGCTCCATTGTGCGACCTTATTAGAAGGGGTGGAAGGGTCAGACGGTTCATCCCGGGCTTCTAATAAAGAGGAGGACACAAGTCATTTGTGAGGGGCCGGTCGAAAATTCAAAAGAGAATCCTGGAATTTTCAGCATTTAAGAGTGTATGTGATGTGCTAGTGGTAACTAGTTTTAAGGTCTACAGTTTAATTTTGTTTTGCACGGCATTAAAAAAGAAATTAAAATAAGTGACGCTTTTAGGGGAAGTTCAAAGTTTTAGTTTTATAAATATTATAATCGAAGGGGCAAACGGATAAAAGTGATATGTCACATTTTTTTTTTTAATTTCTAGAAAATGCGTTCAAAAAAAATTTTGTGTAATTTTTTTAATGAATTCTCGACGGATGAAGCGGGGTTATAATCTTAGTTATCAACTATTTCTGTGACTAAGGAGGACATGATACTGATGACTTATCACCTTCATGCATGGTAAAAAGTAAGTTTCAAAAATTGTCACATATCATCTTATCCCACTTGCCCCTTCAATTCGCATGATTAGGTAATAAGTCATAATTCATTTGATTCACAACAATATTCGATTAGGCGTAATCCAGTTATATACTGCAGCTGGTTGTAATTTGTCCACTGATGACTCTCACCGAACAAAATATTGCTTTCCCGAGGCTTTTTTTAAAGCAAAGCAATCTTCTATAGGACTAAATCTCGTTCTTCTACTTTCTAGATTCTTTATGGGGTTGCAAAAGGTGTTCTATCTGTTTTAACAAGCTTTTCTAAGAATTCTGAGGATTAACTGTTAGCTTTGAAATAAACAAAGATCATACACATTGTAAAACCGCGTGTTACATAAAAAAATATACTAACGCACATTTGCAGTGCTGTGTGTAGTTGGGGAACATATTTGGAAGAACTCACCGGAAATAAAAGATGTTTGATACCAATTTACATTATTTTACAATAAAAAGCCAAAGTACCAGAGACCTCAGCAGGATAGCTGTATCATACCAAAAACGACCTAAGAAAAAAAAGAAAAAAAACTTGTCAAAAAGTTGTTTTGAACTGTTTGAGTTGAAGAAGCGTGTTGTCAAAGCAGGTAGAACCTGCAACAGGTTGTTGCGCTGCTAAAGAAGAAGACGACTTTAATTCAAAAAGAAGCAGACTTTTATTGTAAATGTTCTCAATGTCACTCATTATTAGGCTCGACTGCATTAAGCAGTCGTGTTAGTCAGCATCGTATGAGCAAGGACCCATTTTATCAACAGTATTTACCAACAAAGAAAATAAAAGAAAGATAAACTTATGCGCCTACACATGCTCTTTCATCAGATCTAGAATCGAAGCCCATTACATCATCCCTCCACCCTTTCGCCATCTCTCCAGAACGCAGACCGAACAGCTCTGAAAAGCCAAAGGGCCCCTCATTAGCATTTGAATCGTTCGTCGGGGGCCTTCCTTGGCGACGAGAGGGGGGGGGGGAGTGAGAATGGAACGCCACGCGTATTAATAAAGAGGATGCTTCGGCAATGGATGTCACGTGACAGGGGATGGAATTTTTAAATAACGCTTCGGAGCGCCCTCCGTTTTTGTCGTTCTCGCAGACGAGAAAAATTAATATATTGGCATCGTACCGTAAAGCGATGGAACTTCTGCTCGTAGTTACGGTTAGAGGTCGATGATGATATTTCGCGAAAAAAAAAATGCTTTTTGGGAGCAATTGTTGTTTTAATTGACAGTGACACAAAAACAGGTTTACAAGTTTAGGAAAATAAAAAACTAATTATAAATTTGTAGTTGTATTTTCTCTATGTTACATATTTTTCAAATATAGAATGTCAGTATTAGTTTTTCTATAACGCTTTCTCACGTTATATATTTTTTCCCTAGGCTGTTTGAAAATTTTTATGAATTACACTGGCGGAAAAAAAAAACCCAACACCAAGAAAAAATTACTCTAGAGTAATGAAATTCTGGTAATGCAATTGTCTAGTTAACATGTTTAATTGATTAAATGTACGAGATCACTGGCTAATTTAGGCTCAAGAAAATGCTGTGCAAATGTGAAATTATGTTAATTTAATAGAGGGTGTAACCTCCAAAATTATGAAGGCAAGCCTGCAAGCGTGCATGCATTATGTCATACAGGTGCCGAATGTCACTTTGTGGTATGAAGTGCCATGCTTGTTGCACTTGTTGTGTCAATACTAGGACCGTCATTGCTGACTGTGGATGATGCTCGAGGTGCCGTCCAATGATATCCCATACGTTATCAATTGGAGACAGACCTGGTGATTTTGCAGGTCATGGTAACATGTCAGCACTCTGTAGAGCACATTGCGTTACAGCAGCGATGTGAGGGCGAGCGTTATCCTGTTGGAAAACGCCCCCTTGAATGCTACTCATGAAGGGCTGTACTACTGGTTAAATTACCAGACTGACGACAAATTTTCAGTCAGTGAGTTTGGGATAACCACAAGAATGCCCCTGCTGTCGTAGGAAATTGCTCCAGAGACCATAACTCCAGGTGTGAGTCCCGTGTGTCTAGGCCGTAGACCGCTTGGATGCAGGCGGTCCCCTGGCCTCCTTCTGACCAATATACAGCCACCACTGGCACTAATTCAGAATCTGTTTTCATCAAAAATTACAACAGATCTCCACTCCGACCTCCAGTGAGCTCTGTCTTGGCACCACTGCCGTCGGAAACGGCAATGATTTGCAGTCAATTGAATACCGGCTACAGGGTGCCTGCCTCGGAGCTGTCCATGAAGTAAACAGTTTCTTATCGTTCCTTGGGTCACGATGGTACCAACTGCAGCTTGAATGTCAGCCGCAGATGCAGTACGATGCGCCGCAGCCGTACGCAAGATTTGGCGATCTTCCTTCTCAGTCGTGCCACGTGGCAGCTCGGAACTCGATCTTCTTGAGGTAGTACCATCCCTTGACCATAGCTTCCAATAATCATGCATTGTGGGAACATTCCCACCCAAATTTTTCTGCAATATCGCGAAATGAAAATCCACCTTCTCGTAGCCAAATTGTACGACCTCGTTTAAACTCGGTGAGCTGTTGATAATGGCTTCTTCGTCTTCTTAAAGGGAATCCTGGCTAACATGAACGCAATTCGTCAAATTTCACGGAAAAATAATACTCACGAGCTTCACAACACGCTTTTAAAACAAGCCTTATTTGCATGTCCTGAGTGACGCCAGCTGCGCCACGCTTATGCGCGGAGCGCGAAATTTCAATCGATGTTATCTTTCAGTTGTATAAACACGCCTACCAAATTTCGTTTATCTAACACAAGTCTTTCTTGGTGTTGGGATTTTTTTTTCCGCCAGTGTATTATTTTTTTAAGATTCAGTTCTGTTTTATTTTGTGCTCATTTATACGGCAGAGTTTTAACTTTTCCAATCAACTCTTACGATGGCTTAGAGTGTGGTAAGTATGCTTCCGACAAAATTCTTTAACTATTTAATGTCCATATTAAGTTATTTTATCTCCTCTAATTCGGCAGAAATTTAAAAAACTGTCAAAAGTATATTCGCTACCAATTATAATAATAATGGGACAGATATTTAGTTAACTGAGGGGATGTCTAAAAATAGGTGATAATAAATACATCTGAAATATTGATATAAAAAATAAATTAAAAAACCCCAATCTTTTATCATAAAAGCCGGTAAATTAAAGGAGGAAAAAAATGTCTGTACTATAAAATATAGGAAAAAAAAAATATACGAAAAGGGGAAAAGTTCTTACCACGAAACAGATATATTGCCTTTGTGCTGATGTAATTACCTAATGAACGAATTAACGTATTTATAACATACAACACACATTTATTCAACTTAATATCGGCTAAATGGAAATTATTTTGAATTCAAGTGATACAAATTGTGAATAAATTAATTGAAAACAAAGTTTTCATTGACAAGCCTCCACAAATCTGAGAGTAGAATAATAAGTTAAATTCTGGTATTAACTTTTTTATTAGCATAATTAGCCATTTTGTATAAGATAGTACAAAATACATATAAATAACTATGAAAATACTGATAACGTTTTAAACTTTGTCTGCCTCCCAAAAACCAGCAATCCACTCAGCTTTTTAATGACCCCAAATTCTGCAATAGTATGCCGAAATTCGTGGTATTTCAAGAAGAAAGACTACATTTTTAAAACAATAACGTTTTTTTGCAAAAATGTTAGGATTCTGATGTATCAATAACGTGATACAAATATAATTTATAAACTTTTTGTATTTGATTCGATAAAATCACTTAAAAATGACTTTTGAGCTGGGACACCTACGTCTCAAAATGTCTCTTAAGAAGTGAAGTGGTATTTACGGTAATATATAAGAGCGTTTCATTATTTTTTATTTTTTAAATGTAGGGAGGGGTATGTGGGTCAAAGTGAAATAGCTACCTGTTTGAAAATGAACAAGTTAGAGATTTGTCCCAAAAAGTATTGTGCATAGAGTAGGAATAATGTATTTTGTGATACAACTTTCGTTGAAACATTATTTATTATTTTTGGCAGTTATGTTTCACTTTCAAAAAAAGGTGGAAAATTTTCACCTCAAAAAACCATGGGGCAAAGTCAAAAATACAATATTTTTGTAATGAAACACTTTCCATCTCTAAGGATTTACAATAATTTTCATCAAATGGATGCGTAAATAAACGAATAAGTGAATCTATAATAATAAAAGCAAGTGTAATGTGTCTGTCTGCCTGTCTGTCCATTTGTCTGACCGAGCTCTCCAGCCAAATCTATCGCACGCAGGGACCTGGAATTTTTTACACGGAAGCACAAAGGGGCTGGCCACCAGACCTCGAAGCCCGATTTTCGATTTTTGAATTAGAAAAATTTTAAAAAATCTATATATATATAAAGATGACGGTGTTTGTTCGTTTGTAACCGCTGGCCAGAAGTCCCCACAGCACCTACAGACCTGAAACTTGGCTCAAAAATTCGAACGTACCCCGCCCTCGTGCACCTCGAAGGCCAAATTTTTAATTTCGAATTAGTTATTTTTAAATTAATTAATTAGTCTCATTTTTGGTGTATCCGCCATAATTGAGGGGAGAAAACCTTCCCACACCCCAAAACATTATATATCGTTGGAAAGGGTTATTTTTTCTGAAAAAGAAAAGTTTTAGCACGTTTCTGTCCGTTAATTAGGACAGGAGATATTAATTAATCAAATTTAATCAATTTTCAAGGCCTAACTCTGTACGCAGAACTGAAACACTAGAGCCATTTTCCTGATCAGCTGCTCTTTTGTCCCTGAAGTTACTTTGTGATTTAAATTGCGTATATATTTAAGCCTTGAAAATTTATTCAATTTGATTAATTAATATCTCCCGTTACTTACTTAACTTTCTGTCTCTTATATTTATTTGGCGAATTGATTTAAACTTTAACATGACTTTAAGTGGAATTTAAAAGGTTGTGGAGCGCATTTGAACTAAAGAATATAATAATTTGTCTTCAGAGGGGTTAAAGTGAAATTAAATTTATTAAGTTAACTTCCTCAAAATTCGGTGTTACCGAAAATGTCACAATAGAAATATTATTGTTAAAAATTTAGAGATGGCTATTCAGTTCCTCTTCGCATTTGGCGTCGTAAAGTTTGGCGACAATCAGAAAATTTACCAAACCTCCCAGCCAGTGAAACACTACTTTCTCCAAATCAAAGAAAAAGAAAACTGTCTGGGAAGGAACAGTAGTTGTTTGCAGTCTAAAGAGTATTTTATTGCATGTTTAAAACATGTATTTAATGCCGCCATCACTAAATTTTTAACAATAATAGTTTCATTCTGACATTTTCTGTAACACCGCTATTCAGTTACTTTTCATATTTGGCGTCGTAAATTTTGGCAACAATCGGGAAATTTTCCAAACTTCCCGGCCAGTGAAATCTTGATTATTTGAGGGTCACTGTTAGATTGTAATCACTGCAAAGCGATGGTACGAAAGACATTATATTTCTTTCCTTTTAATGTTCACATTAAAATCACGGAAGAATGGTTGTGGCTGATCTACCTGATACAATCGGTTCCCTATGTTAATAAATTTAGATTTGGCGACCAATTTTACATTGAAATTACGGCTAAATCGGTGAATTATATTAAATTTCAAGGGCAATATTGCTGTGGTCGTTGAGAGTTTTCGAAAATCTTGGCTCTACAGTTGTGTCAAAAGTTCCATTGGAACGTAAAAATTTCGCTAAAAATAAATAAGTTCGTCACACACACACGAAAAGAAGAAAAAAGTCTTTAAAACTAAAATAATCCTCGCATTGAGCACTACAAACTGAAATGGCATTAAAAATGTCATCAATATATTTTAAAAGGTCGTGGTGCACATTTGAATTAAAGAATATAATAATTTTACTTAAGAGGGTGGAGTGAATTTAAATTTTTTTTCAGTTGACTTTCTTTACATTTTTCGCACGGGCATCGCCGTGCGGGTACTGCTAGTTATTAATGAAAAAATAAGGGAATAAATAAATAAACGAATAAATGTATTAAATAATATGTGAGAAAAATAAATGAGTGAATAAAACAGAGAATAAACAACGGAATAAGTGAATGAATGAATAAATAAGTGATTTGATAAGTAAAAGGATATGAATAAATTAGTGAATAAAGAAATACGTACGTAATTTAGTAAATGAAAAGTAAACGCATAAGTAAACGAAATGATCTATTTTACTTTGCCCACCGTGCATTTGGAAACTTGCATTGAATATTTAAAATCAAAACATGACTAATATAAACTAAATAAGGACTGCATTGGACTTTAGTAGCTCTCAATTAATGTCTATCACTTAATTTACTAAAATTATATTGTTTATTATGACAAGAAATATAGTTTTGAAAAACCACGAATATTACAGTAAAGATATAAATTTTGAAAATGATTTGTATAATTGTTTTCATTGATTTTTAGAGTTATTTATTTTTTGACAGGAATCAACTATACGTCTAGGAACTTTATTAAAACATTGTTAGATTGGTGGCGCTGCAAACTTTAAAAATATTTTTCTATTTCACTTTGAACCCACATTCCCCTACTATAATATATTTAATAGGGCTGAGTTTGCAAAAAACGCGTCTTTGATTTCAATTACCTTTCTTCCTGTTCATAAAAATAAGTGGACTTTATTTGAATTTCTCGACATTTTTCTCTGATCATAGAGTTAACTGCCCAATCCACCGTTTGACTCAATCTTTTCTTGCTCTGGTTACGGTCATAACGCTTCTTCTTTTTCGTCGAAGTCTCTTCCCATTTTAGCAGCAGGATCTCGCATTTCGGCGTCCTTGACAACGCATTCACATTAGACCAGGGCCATATAGCTCCATTAATGCCGTGCGAAATTGACAGTCTGTGCTGCCACTAGTCGGTCTATTGCTTCCGAGAGAGGTCGAGGAACTACTCCAGTAAATGTTGTACTCAAACAAGCTATTGTGAAACTACTTATATATTTTTTTAATGAGACTACGAGACTGATCGGTCGAACAAGTTCTTCAGTAAGAAATGGAAAAAATATCTGCAGTGATTGAAATGATATGAACTAAGGTAGACCGATCAGGGCGTGAACACTTCCAGTGAATGAACACCTCGTACAGTGTAAAAAATGAATGTTGTTTTTACAGTTTAATACAGCTAATTTTATATTAATAAACTGTAAAAATTGCCAATTTGACAGTTTATTAATGTGCATTTTATAGTTTTAAACTCGAAAATAAGCCAACATTATGCTGTTGTTTTTATAGTATAATAGAGTTAAATTTTACTGAGATAAACTGTAAAATTGCTAACTTTACAGTAAGAAGCTGTAAAATTGCTAGTTTTATAGTTTATTACTGCGCTTTTCACAGTTTTAAATTGGAACCTCGGCTGTCAGTTATATACTGTAAAAACAACAGTTGAGTTTTTGCAGTGTATATTTTTTAAATAAATAAGGTTTTGAAACATTTTTCTTGGGTCAGTTGGTAGAAGTGCTACATTTGTACACTCGTAGGGGGTGTTCATTCACTCGGTTCGGGCACTTTTTTTCTTTTACCCCCCCCCCCCCCCCCATAAAACCTGATGCAAAACCATAAAAGCTTTCCCAATTTTTTTTAAGCATTACGTATATCATCTGAAGTGCTTTAACGCCCATGTGGCAAATGCTGCACTTTTCAACAACGCTATAAATTTTTAAAATCGAAAATCCGCTTAAGTGTTCATTCACTGGTCAGTATTTAACTAACAAAAAAAAAAAGACCATTCTAGCTTTTGTGAGTTCAAATAATCTGCATATCAGAAATAGAAATTCTGGACGAACGAGTGTCCTAATTCCGTGAAGAAAATAGAACTGATGTACGGAGTGTAAATTCAGTTCCGCTCTAAAATATAGTTTTACAGTTTGATTCACACTCATGCAAAAAAAAAAAACTGTTGCTCAAATTTGAAAAACAGTACCCTAGCAGCATCATCTCATCGGCCGATGATCGGCCATTCATCGAAACCCGATGAAATTCTCATCGGCCGATGATCCAATATGTCTCATCGGCCGAGCAGAATCCGAGCAGCAAAATCCGATGAGAATACGATGAGATTTGGAGCAATTTACGAGCAGAACAGTCCCTTGCCGAGGAATTTCATCGGGAAACTTGATCGGAAGGATATCGTTTTCCGATGGAATATAGCTCATCTTATTTTCATCGGGAAAGTTGATCGGAAGGATATCGATTTCCGATGAAAAGTAGCTCATCGAAAACCGTGCTCGGATACTGATCGGAACGATGTCATCGTGCGTTACAGGATCAGTTTACGGGGAGTTTGTTGATCGGCTGAGCAAAATCCGATGAGTTGATGCTACTTGGGTATAGACCCGTATTTCATGGGGGAGGACGAGGCTCCTTGTAATTTCAACACTCATATTCACAATATTTCGTAAATGTATCACAGTATGTCGGAATATTGGTGGAGGTATATGCTTCTACCTACCAAAATTTCTTGCGTACCAAAATATGGCCGGAAGTAGGTGGAACTCGAGCAGCTATCTTGAATTTTAGGATCCGTCAGTTTTCGTTTCGTACCTCAAAAACTATTTACTTGTGAGTAAAATAATTCATTGAAAAATTAAAGAGCATAAAAGTACTTTTAAAGACGGCTCACATGACAACCAATTCCTTTAGGCAGCTAATTTTTAACTTTCCTCATCTTTCACCACTTATGCACAATACAGAACATCATTCGACCTTTGATTTGTGGAACTGATTTGGGGAACTTTTAAATATTTAATTCAAAGAAAAATACTCTGAATAAAGATAGACATATCGAAAAATTGTCATGTCCAAGCTAAGCACTCGAATTTTCCCGTTGATTGAACAACTTTTGACAACATCTTCTGTAAGGCTTGGAGATCTTCAGGACTTTCGTATTTCCTTCCAAAGCTTTCCCAGAGTCATGTATAATTCAGCAATATTCCACTTATTCCACAAATTATCAAAACTCGGATTTTCCGCCGAGCCGCTCCGATTCGAACACAAGATTCGACATCGATCCTCCATCGGTAATAGATATGACATCTACAGGTGATCCGTCATATTCGGTTCGCTTCCGACCAGTGCTGGAAGAAGATTACTATTCCCTCTCGATGTAAGTTTACCTGAGATATTTATAATTTTGGATTTCATTCGTAAGTGGTTAAGATGTTCAACTTAGCGTCTCAAACGAATTTAATTCGATTAAAAATATTTGAAATACTTATATCTTTTTGATTTCGTCAGTATGCGAAAATAGTTCAATACTACTTCGTGAAATATAAGGGAGCTTCGCCCTCTGTTCGGTTTGGCAAACACTCGAAAATTGCTTGGAAATCTTATTTGACGCGTGAAGATTTGAATCGTCTGCGAGGACGAATCAGACTAAACACACGTTACAGTTAGAACAAAATGAAATTTCCGCTCTCACTTTCAAAAAGAAACCTTGATTAAAATATATATGTTACGGCCAAAGCCCGAAGTTGGCTAGCTTCCAAATTGGCCAGTCATTTAGCGAAATGGCCAATATCACCTCAAAGCAACCGGCCAACGTCCGATCTTTCCCTGATGTTGGGGTCTGGCCAGCTATTTCACGAAATTTCATGGGGTGATCCGCCAAAATCAGAAGAAAAGGTTATGGGAAAATTTTGTGTGTTTGTATACCGTAATGCTAATGATAATCATATTATAGCTGCGACAGAGGCGTTTTTCGACGAATCCGCCCATCTTAGGCGCCTATCATCTTCCTTCGGAACAAAGGCTAGGGAGGTACTGTGGCCCTAGGTAGGCTGTAGTCTGAAGGGAATAGTTTTAGTGAGTAAGGATCTCATAGTAAGGATATTTTCAAATTTGAAAAAGCTCATATCTTTTTCTGGAGGAAGTTAGAGCTTAGGAGTTCTCGAAAACTTAGGAGGAAAATCCGCTTAAAAGGTTTTTTTGCGAGCTTTTCAATGAGATCAAAATCGAGAACCAACAATTATTTTGGGTAGAAAGACGCATTTTACGCCATTTTTCAGTCTTTAAATTAAAATTCGAACTGTTCCGTACTTTTTTAGCTTTTAAAAACCCAGTAGCGTATCCAGGGGGTTGGTGCCAAGGGACCAATACCCCCCCTCCCTCCCCAAGATTTTGTAAGACTATAAAAAATGGTGGCACCGAATTTTGAAAAAACATGTAACCTTCATGTAAATATGCTTCAGGTTTTTTCAATGAAAAATACTTTATGGACACTGAAATATTGTCATATTATTTTCTGTTTTCGACAATAAGAAGCAAAACTAATTGTTATTCCGCAATTGTGGAAATGTAAGAGGAAAATGAGCGATGTACCCGCGCCTTATTGTTCTTGCATGATATTCATTTTTGTGGGGAGAAAAAAAATCTTTGAGCAACGTTCAATAGAAAAAATTAAATCGAAATACTGCGTTTTTAAAGTTTCACCATATTTCTTGATTTTTTTCCTTTCTCATCACAGTGTCGATGTTCGATGTGCACCCCCCCCCCCCCAAAATCAATTCCTGGATACGCCACTGTAAAACCCTCCCTACGACTCTTCTAAGGTGTCAAAGTACCTCTCTGCCAAACTTTGTCTAGATCCGACGTGAACTGTGGATTTGTATAAGGAACATACATGCAAACACACTCACACACATATATTATCTGTTTTATTTATACGGATTAAAATTATAGGAGGAATCTCTTTGAAAGAAAGCACTAGTATTCTTCACCTTATAAAGAATAACAATCGATGCTTACCTACAGAGCTGAGAAGCATATTGTCCAAAAGCAGCGCAATAGCGACGATTAGAAGAACGAGTTTCCTTGAACCGCGAAACCTTTGCATCAAATCCAGAATGCAGTTCGTGGATGTCATGTCTTGAGTCATCTTGGCAAAGTTTCAAATTATAGGTTCCTGGGGAAAAAATGGTACTCAAACTATGGTATGTAAGAGATGAAAAGCAATATCTTCTCTTTACAAAAAAAAAAGACTTCATTTGCAAAACTTTTGTGTAATACTGTATTGAGAAAAAAAGGAATAGAAACAAAGACAATACTGAAGCCTAAAAATACTATTTTATAGCTCCGCAATCACTGGAACAACAGATTTGATAGACAGACTGTTAAAATCTGTTCGCGTATGTCTGTCTGCCAGACATATAGAACAGATTTTAATGGTATGGAAGATTTTATTGCAAATAAGTTAGAAGAAAACATTAATACTATTAAAAGTTATATTATAATAGCTGTATTTTTTATTGTCCAAGTTGTATAACGTAAATGGCACTAATAAAAAATAATAGAGCAACAATATATTTGAACACAAAAATGTGAACATACGATACATAATGTAATTATAAAACTGACTATGCATAGAATTATAGGCTATATAGATTATATATATATTATGTATACGGATAGATCACCATCCGAAAATGTTATAAATTGATATCACAGTTTGAGATTCTTCTACACTTTTAACTTTATCATTACATACTATATATACAGGTCCTTTTGCAATCCATATTCTCATCGCATTGAAAAATCGTCATTTTTTTTTCACTGCAACCATGTTTCTATCATGTTCGTATTTGGCTTTTTTTTTTTTTTTCAGAAAAAAACCAAAGCTTATTGTTTTAATACAACACATGAGGGGTTGGGATACATAATTTTTATCCGGAAGAAAAAAGTTAATTAAATTAGTAGAGCAACTACTATAGTTGCTAAACTAAGGTTTAGTAACTTTTAAAGTAGACTTAGAGTGGCATAAAAGCATCAGAAATAGCTGTAATGCAATTCAATTATTTCGCTACATGACGTTATTCTATCTCTTTATGATTGAATTAGGTGACCTAAAAAGTCAACTTTTTTTAAAAGTGCTGAAATGGCCACTTAGCTTCAAATAAAGAATGATCAACGAAAAAATGATAAAATTCAATTATCGAATTAATTAGAAAATTTCTTGTAAAATTAACTTCAATCGCAAATTTTCACTAATGAAAACAATCATTAAAATTAAAACATGCATAATATTACCAAAACGAATCCTGCACTGGACATCAATTTATCTTAATTAATACCGTAAAATGGGGTTAATCGGAACACTTTTCAGCTTTGATTCTAAAAAAAGCAGTTAAAAGATTTTTTTTTAATTTGATTTTTTGGATAAAAACTTCGGTCTTGCTTTACTTTTGATATTCCAAGCAAAGACAAAAGATTTTGAACAATTACTATTAAAATATATAGCAAATTATGAGTGTTCCGAATCACCCCGCTGATAGGGGTCAATCGGAACACTTGTTAAAATTTTTATTTTTTTTCAATTTAATCTGTAATAGGTCTCACAAACATGAGTAATATTGATGGGGGAGAATAAGAACAGATAATTACTGTCAAATAAATGTATAATTTTAGTACCAGTAAACGTTTATAATTTGTGAAAATTCAAAATAATTTTGAACTTATGAAAAATGAAAAGTAATTTTAAGAAAAGCTTTTGAATTGAAATGCAAAGATTTAACATGAATGGAAGTCACTCATGTCGTCCACAAATATGTACTTGTCCTTAAAACTAGCAATTGTGACTTGGCTTAAGTTTTTTCATAACATCTCCTGGGATGAACTCTGCCTTTTCTTTAGTTTTTTGAAATTTCTGGGTTTCGTGGATTGTCCTGAAAGATTTTTTCGCTTATTCATCACTGTCTGTGTGCTGGACGTTTACTACATAAAGTCTATGTGACTTTCTCCCTTTTATTTTAAGTGAAAAAAAGTCTCCTGGAGAAAAAATCTTTTGAAATCTGTAACTTTTGTCATTCTAAGATCTAGTTGCTCACGAGAAGGGATAAACAGTAATAAATCCTTGTCCTTGTCTTGATTAGAAGAATTAGGGTTAGAATCTTGAGTTTTCAAACAGTTTCCTTCAAATAAGTTTGAATTGGAACAACAGAACTAAGTGTTCCGATTCACCCCGCAAATTTTTTTCCTGCGGCATTTTTCAGAATTCTTCACTTTTATGACACAATTTATAAAAAATGTAAATTCTAATGTGGTATTCTGTTGTTCAGATACATGTATAATTGAAACATACCACTCATTGTTTTTAAATATAAGAAGGTTTGTTCTTGCATATGAAGTTTTGCACTCTATGAAAATGTGATGTTTTCTAGCATTCAACGTGCAGCCCTCTTTAGAAGCCAGTAGTGTTGCCAGCTTGACAAAAGTAATTTTTTCCTACTTCCTATGATCTTACCTTTCTAAAAAAAAATTCATGGCGAAAAATACTCAATAGTATATTTATGAAGAATTTCTTTGTACGGTCGGGAAGTTTTGATCCGATTGACCCCGCTGTTCCTATACACCCCATTTTACGGTACTTATAACATTAATTTCAAAAACTTTTATATTGACAAAAATTACTTTTCATAAATCACAAAATATATAAATAAAATTTTAAAAATGATTTAAATTTTCATTTTCCGTGATCTTTAGAACTTAATATATATTTTGTAAAAACTAGAATTACTGTTAAGAAATTAGTTAAAATATGATGAGAGAGGTGGCAGTGCAAAATATTAAAAATCATTTTACTATTTCAATTTGTCCAATTATTTTACTTTCTCTATATCCCCTTACATATTATGTTAAAATTATAAGCGTTTAAAAAAGAATAAAGATTTTTTTTTTAATTTGAAGTTAAATTTTCCCCAAATATTAAAAAAAAAAGTATTTAGTTTACTCTTTGCAGTAGCCTGATAATATTTAAAGAGTTGTGCAGAATTGCAAAATCTTTTTAAACCTTACCTTATCTTTAAATCGCTTGCATTCCAGAACTTATTAAAATTCTATATCACTGAATACTAAAAATAGAAATAATGCAAAAACTCATTATCTTTAAACCAAAGTTCTAATGAACTGAATTGTCAAAAACTGTGTTTCTATCCATAAAATATTTCCTACGTTTTGCTTGAGCAACAGGATGGGGAAAAAATCCGTTAGGTTTTCTTTCTTTCTTTTAAGGTATTCTTTATGTTTACTGCAAATTTCGAGAAAAAAAAATATTTTAAATTCTTGCTTCGGAAATCTTTCCTTCCCTTTTTTACCGGATAAATAAGAATTTTAATGAAACCTACTACAAACTATGCTGAAAACTAAAAAAAATGAATATGAGCTGGTTGTTGTGAAATTTTCTTCTTGGTGAAAAAAGTAGAACGAACCACTCTTAATTTAATTATTTGGGCTTAATGCTCTTCCTTTGGAAACCGTAATATAATTCATTATTTTTTTTTTTGTTTGCTTTTTTATTGAATTAAGCAGCATGAAATACACGATGCATTATTATATTTTAATTATATTATAGACTTTGGATGAAAGCATAAATCGTTAACTAAAGTAATTTAATACGTTATCATTTGATATTTTTCCGACTGAATTCAATATAAAATAATCTATATATGACTTAAAAATCACTTTTCGTTGCTCCTAGCTTCATCAATGCTCAATTTAAGATCGCGAAAACATCATAAAAAGTGCACTAGCGTAATTCGTTAATTAATCAGGTTAAAATGTCTCTAACGTAAATAGTAGTCACAAAATGAGGATTTTACGGTTCCTCTGCACCAAAAGTACTTTGTTAGAACTATTTTTTAAGTTAGTTTTAGGCCCCATGACATTTTATTTTAGTACTAGCTGATGTGCCCGGCATCGCACGGGGGTTTAAATGCAGCAAAAATAAAAAAAAAAATGATTTTCAACTAAGCCCAGTAGAATCATATTTCTCAAAGTATTTTTTGTGACCATGCAGTAGAGAACATGTTGCGAAAGAGAACGTGAAATCAAATTTGAATGCGTGATTTCTTTTATCGGTATGATTTTCCGAAAAATCACTTTCTATTTTCTAACTGTTGCCAAAATCAATTCCCTTTTTATTTACCCCGTTAGCGATTATTGGCATAGATGAATATAAAAATTCTAAGAAAGCAATAAATTTCATACTTACTCCAGAGAAGCCTTGGCTCAAAATTTTCATTATGATGATCATTAATATTGTTGTTGCAATGCAACGAATTTTTGCAACAATGGACTGAAAATTTAATCATGTAATGAGGAAACTATATGAAATTTACTGTTTTTTATAATAACTTTTTAAAACTAAGTTTTTTAGAAATAAATTATAGCATATCCTGATTCCTGCTATAATGTATGGTGAAAAAATGGTTAAAATCGGTCCAGTAGTTTTGAAGATTACCCCGAACATACATACAAAAGTAGTCTTTTATGATATAGATAGAAGGCTTTGGAAGCATTTGTTCTTTTGTCTTAAAAAATTCTTTACTTCATTTTCACCCTCAGCTGCTAATATTTATGCTTAATTTAAGTTCATTTTGGCGTTTTCACTAACAAATGCTTTTAAACGTACTTACCATTTGACAACGAATAAATGAATGAATAATTTCGTCCTAAAAATGTAATTCTCACTTAAGAATTATTATATAAGTACAGTTAGAGGACCTGGCTTCACATCAGCAGAAAACCGACCGAAACCGAAAGCAGAAACCGAAAGTCCGGGTACTTTGAATTTAAAGGAAATGGAAAGTACCTGGATTTTCGGTTTCTGCATTCGGTTTCGGTCGGTTTTCTGCTGATGTGGAGCCAGGCTCCAAGACTAGTACTTTTAAAAACTGGTCAACTGCGTATTAATCATGAACTGGCAAGGTACTTATTTTAAGCACCTGAGTGGTGAGGTGGGATAATGTAACCATTACATTATGCTTCTTGTTCATTCCGCAAATTTAAAAAAAAATGGAATAGGAACATTTGTAATGGTTTTTCTATTATTTTTTGTATAAATACAGCTGAAACAGTATCGCAAAACCTTTGAATTCAAAAATCCAGTTCTTTCTGTAAGGGGTTTATATCGGGTATAAAATATTTTTTACAGCTACGTTAACTAAAGTTTAACTCAAAATTTATAAGTTCTGCCGGAATGCATGCCTGTGTATCCTTTGTGTGATAGCACGTTTGCACTTAATTTTTAGCTTTCCATGTATGTAATCAAAAATTCCAGAATTTATTTTTCGAATGTTGTTAAAAACTTCAATAACGCGAAAAGGGAACAAATTACCATTTAAAAAATAATATATCCCGAAAATACCTTCTTTGGAGTAAAGTATACCACCAGAAAATAACTTCTTTCGCGTAAAGTATGCGACCGAAAATAGCTTCTTTGATGTAAGATATACTATCGAATATAACTTAATTGATGCATACTTCGAAAAAATACCTTCTTCCGTATATTATACTACCGGAGTATAAATTCTTTCATGTAAAACAGAATACCAGAAAATGACTTATTTTATGTAAAGTAGCTACATATTTTGAAACTAATCTTTTTTTTTAATAAATATTGAATGCAATTCAAAAATAAAACTTATTTGCGAATATAACTAATTTGATGAATACTTCCAGATAATACTTTTTTTCTTAAATTGCACTACCGGAATATAAATTCTTTCCTGGAAAATATAACAAAAGAAAATGACCTATTTTATGCAAAGTATAGCTACACATTTTGAAAATTATCTCTTTTTTTAAAAAATAAATATTGAATGCAACTCAAAAATTTTGACTTTTTCGAACGTCATAACTGCATCATTGTAACATAAAAAAATGTAGTGCAAATTGTAGCTAATGCTTTTATTTCTTACTTTAGAAAAAAATCCTTAAAACACTTGAAAAAATTTAGTTCTTCCTTTTCAGAGCAAGTTATTTTTTCAGAAGATTTTTTTTAAGAGAAAGAGAGTATGGGGGGGGGGTGACTTTTTTGTAATGAAACACGCATTTCATTCCAGCAAAGGGCGACAAAAACAATTGAAAACGAATATCAAAGAAGAAGATTCAAATTCACGGAGTGCGTGTTTTAATGAAGTTCAATCAAAGCTGCGTAGCAACATCGCGCAAGAATGTGAGGAACGTTCCGGAAGCCTTAATGCGACAAACGGTATTCCACAAGTCGAGATTTGAAGTTCCAGCAATTGACTACTTTGGTTGTCATGGTGTCCGAAAAGAATGCTTTCGTATTGTGAAAATACTTTTTTCTCCTTCGTGTAGATTAAAACCGACGTTTATTTCTAGTTCAAAGAAAGAAAAACACAACGAAAATACTGAGCAATTTTTTTCGAGGATTTTCATTTTAACTTAAATAAATGTTACACCTAAAAGTAATTTGTCTTCTACCAGAATACTGTTCCATTGAGATTTTCCTGATAGAATTCTTGTAGCAAATTAGACTGGTTAACAAAGATTTTGTTAAATGAAACATTTATAGTAGTTCTCGGGTATTTTTTGACGCTGATTTCAAATATCCCAGCAGAATTTTTCTATCACCGACAGTTTGTGCGTAATCATGAGCTTTAAATATTTTTCCCGGGTTTTTCTATATCACGTAACTCATAGTTAACAATTAAATCTTATCATAAAGGGGCGCACTGAAAAAAAAAAAAGAATTGCTGTTTTTAGAGTACAATACTGGCAGTCAAGGTTCCAATTTAAAACTGTAAAATGCACAGCAATAAATTGAAAAACTAGCAATTTTGCAGTTTCTTACTGTAAAGTTAGAAATTTTACAGTTTATTTCCGTAAAATTTAGCTGTATTATAATGTAAAAACAACAGTATAATACTGGCAGCAGAGGTACCAGTTTAAAACTGTGAAATGCACGCTAATTAGCTGTAAAATAAGCAAGTTTGCAGTTTATTACAGTAAAAATAACAATTTTACAGTTTATTTTTGTAAAATTAGACATTTTTACAGTTTATTACTATAAAATTATCTTGTATTATACTGTAAAAACAACATTCATTTTTTAGTGTGTTAATTCATAAAATGAATGTTTAGCTACATATCTCTCATTCAAGGGACTTCTATAACATGCGCACCTTACTTCTCAACTGAATTTCGTTAAATTTATACTTTTCTCCACAAAGTAAAGACGATGTATTTTGCAGCGAAGTTTGTCACTGGAGCAAATGTCAAGTGACAATCCTTAAAAAGCCATTACTCCGTAAAAAGTCTTCCAGGATGTACATTAACAGGAAGTAATCTGTTTAACGTTGTGCATAGTAATTAGATTACTTCTCTAAGTATTCATTTTTCGGTGAATAGATTAATTCAATTTCCCAGAGAATGCGTTTTCAAGAAGAACATAGCGTATTCGATATATACGTAGAGAAGTTTTAGTTCTCTAAAATGCTTAAAATCTGTCCCATGTTTTGTTAATGCATAAATGATTATTTAATTATGAAAAGAAATTTATTTTACTTTAAATTCTATGAATAAAATGATTTATAGATGCATTCTTTAAATTCTATATATGTTTTGTAGTTAATTTTTTTAAAAGCCTCAATTTTTACGAGGAAAACTTTTGAAAACTCAAATGATATTTTATCAACATGAATACACAGATCTCAAATTATGAGGTTACCTTTTTCAGATTAAAATATTTTTCTAAAAAGGAATTTTAAAGTCAACAGAGCTTTTTAGTTAATCATGCATTGTGAATTTTTATAAAAACATGTAAAACTGAAATGAATTATTTTGCAAAGTGAAATTCCTCCAGCAAAAATGAGTGCAAAGATACATACTTTTCCCTTTAAAGACGTTTTTCACATTCAGTTCGAAATTTTTCTCTTGCATCGAGCTGTGAAGCTCGAAGAATTATTTCTGAATCTTAAACGCAAGCAATTAGTTGAATATTTCTCTATCTTATGGAGCAAAAATACAGAGTCATATACTAAATAGAGCTTGAGCAAGCAAACATATTAGAAACTGAGCGAAAACGTCATCAAATGCATTTTTAATATTTCTTTCTCGTGTGTCTCTGTATTGTTATGGTGATCATAATAAAAAATTAAAACAGGCCAAACTAGCTAACATTGCTCAGAAGTTCAGTAAAACTTTTCTAATTCATGGAATAGGACCTTCATTTAGGTGAATTTTCCACTAATTAAATGGATAAAATCGTAATATTTCTTGAAATTGATGAAAAGAAAATGCATTAATAGCCACATCAATCTCTTTTACTGAATAAAAATGACGTCTATGTATATTGTTTTCAGATTTAAAAAAAAACCATAAGTTACAAGTACTCGTAGTCCTCCCACGGTAAGATAGCTGGTTTTGATACTAAGCACTTCATTTATTACCTACAGTATTCATTAGTAGTTTCGTTATGTGATATTTTGTACAATATTAAAAGAATATTACAACAGAGCATTACAATTTTTCAATTTTCGGGAAGTTAAAAAAGTAAAAGTTTATCCTATTCAGCAAATCAATAGCGACTTTTTTTTAAATTGGGAAATAATTGGCAACTCTTAAAAGCTTAGCACGTGATTGTTTCCACCCTCACTTCTTGTCCGGAGACTTTAAACCACTCTTGCAAATGAATAACATCAATTACCACACTTGAAAAAAAAAAATATTTTTATTTTGACATTCAACACATTAACCCCAATCGAAACTTTCCAACTCCCACATGCTCTGGGAATTCGTAACCCCAGGAAGCCTCCCTTCCTTCAGAGCCACCGACTCTTCCGCCCCAAGATCGTGGCTCCTTTCATCAAGAAAAGTGCCCCATTTCCGGATGACTGACTTCCGGTGTGACGTCATCGATCATTAGGGCGCTAGGCTACGGATAATGGATGGCCGGGGCAAGAGGAGAGGAAAAAGTGACCCCAGGAATAAAAGGTGTTGCATTAGGAGCTTTGATTTATCAAGAACTTGATGCCTCTTTCTTAGAATTAGTTGAGATGGGTGGGTTTGAATGATTTAAAATAGGTTCACTATTTTAATTATTTCAAACACTCAAAAATTGATCAAATTTAGTAATTAAAAGCAGTGTAAAATTTCAGAAAAATTTTTTTCTTATGAAAAATAAAGTATCGAATTTTTTAAAATAAACTTTTGAGCTAAAACAAACAAGTTCAATTATTTTTCGACATTATTATATAGACAAATTACCAGAACCTAATATCTCCAGTAATTCGGACCACAAGTTAAAATTAATCCCACTTTAAGTAATTAATGTCTACAATAAAAATTAAATTAATTAATGTCTACAAAAAAATTAGATAATTAATTTTTGTTGTAGATTTTCTTTACACTATGCTCAATCAATCTATGCTCAACTATCGGCATTATTATATAGACGAATTACCAGAACCTAATATCTCCAGTTATTCGAACTACAAGTCAAAATTAATCCCACTTTAAACAATTAAAATCAACAACAAAATTACATAATTAATTTTTGTTGTATATTTTCTTTGCACTATATTGAATCAATGTAGCTTAACTGTTGCTTCTTCGGCTAACATTCGGTTACGGATCAGCAGTCATTTATTACATTACCAAAAATTACTTTCGCTCATAGGAGTACGATTTGTTGATTATGTAATTACGTAAAATGGCACAGGAGAAGCTGTGATTACTAGGTTAAAACTGGATGCTAGAAAATCATTATCAGAATCACACCTTTTCCATAATATCGCAATATGATGACTTATTTTTGAAAAAAAAAAAAAGCTTCGTTTTTGTATTTCAGTTGTCCGACAGCTTTTTTCCCCCTTTCTTATCCAACTAGCTGCGTAGCCCGGCGTTGCACGGGCTGTAATGTAGTGAAGGCAGTTTGAGAAAACTACTCGCCACCAAGGCGGCTCGCCTTTAAAGAAATGAGGAAAGTTTAAACAGTTTACTCGCCGTCAAGGCGGCTCGCCTTTACAGTAGCGAGGAAAGTTTCAATTCACTACTCGCCGCCAAGGAGGCTCGCCTTTAAAGTACCAAGGAAAAGTTTAATAAACTACTCCCCGCTCGCCTTTAAAGTACCAAGGAAAAGTTTAATAAACTACTTCCCGCTAAAGCGGCTCGCTAAAAAGCTTTCCTGCATCAAAGAATCAATCGAATTATTTGCACATGCTTCCTCAAAAATAAAGACGATGTCAAAAAGCGCATACTTAGCACTCTCCCTAAATTACAAATAAAATTCCTTTCCAAAAACAATTATTTCCAAACCGCTTTCTTCCGGTAAAATTAATTGCAAAATTCTAAACGAAAAAGTTCTTTTAATATTTGGATCGAAGCCAGAAAAAGTCCCTTCTAAAAACAGCAATTGCAATTTTATTTAAAAACACATTTTCAAAATGGTACCTGAGAAAAAATATGTCATTAATAATTAGAATAAAAACAATTGTTAGAACTTTGTTATAACACGTATTCAAAATGACAATGAAAAAAATAACACTCTTTCATTTTAAAAAGTTCAATTTAATTAACGTTTTAATTTAAAATCGCAACGGAAAGAAATAAATATCTTGGAATTTTAAATAGTTCAATAATTTAATTAACGTTTTAATTCAAAATGGCAACGGTAAGAAATAAATATCTTGGAATTTTAAGCAGTTCAATAATTTAATTAACGTTTTTATTCAAAATGGCAACGGTAAGAAATGTCTTGGAAGTTTAATCATTTATTAGGCTTAATCGCTTTAAACTTGACTACTTATTAATTGATATCTTCGCTAATTAAAATCGTATAATTATATTCAAACTGAAACTAATGAAGCCTGAAAAATTACCTATCTATCGGTACCTGGTTCGACTTTCAGTTCATTGGCGTTCAGGAGAAAGAAGCGTGACATAGATAGATAGTTAGAAAGAAAGATAGAAAGAAAGAAAGAAAGAAAGAAAGATAGATACTCGGTTTTTAATATAAGTAGATGTTTCAATTGATTAACTTCTAAGTAAAAAATGTAATGACATATTTGGTACGAATTAGTTTTTTATTATTTTTGCGTACATTCTATACCTTGCTCTTGTAAATTGACCCTCGGACTAAGCTAGCAGGCATGCTTATGTTCAAAGTAACGTGACTAGAGTAACGTTTTGGTACTCTGAAGATAAGCAACGTCTGGTGGACCTGGGCTCTTGGACTAGCACTTTTAAAATAACGTTAAAATTTCTTTTCTTAAAGGACGCTTCACAAAACATTTTAATCCCTTAAAAATATAGTGTCATTTAATCAACTCACTTTTCTGGGGAGTTACTATTAAATTCTAGTTGACTGTCTACACTGCGAAAAATAAACAGTTGTTTTCATAGTATAATATTGGCAGCAGAGGTTCCAATATAAAACTGTAAAGTGTACTGTAATAAACTGTAAAACGAATAATTTTACAGTTTGTTACTGTAAAGCAGCAATTTTACCACAACTTTACATATTACCACAAAATTAGCTGTATTTTACTGCAAAAACAACAGTATAATACTGGCAGCAGAGGTTCCAGTTTAAAACTAAAATTTACAGTAATAAACTGTAAAACTAACCATTTTACTATTTGTTACTGTAAAGCAGCAGTTTTACAGTTTATTACCACAAAAATTAGCTCTCTTATACTGCAAAACAACATAAGTTCCAGTTTAAACTGTAAAATGTACTGTAATAAACTGTAAAACGAATAATTTTACAGTTTTTTACTGTAAAGCAGCAATTTTACCACAATTTTACAGTTTATTACCACAAAATGAGCTGTATTATACTGCAAGAACAACAGTATAATACTGGCAGCAGAGGTTCCAATTTAAAACTGTAAAATGCACAGTAATAAACTGTTAAAATTAGCAATTTTGTAGTTCATTACTCTAAAGCAGCAATCTTACAGTTTATTAGTATAAAATTAGCAATTTTACAGTTTGTTACTGCAAAATTAGCAATTTTTACAGTATGTTACTATAAAATTAGCTATATAATACTGTAAAAACAACATACATTTCTTACAGTGTACTAAACAGAACGTGTCAGTACAAAAGTTAGATTTTCGAAAATCGGAGCTCTTGAACCGCAAATAATCTTTATGAGACAGGAACTAACCACGGAAAGGTCTCCCAGAGGATGAAGAATGGCGGTCGTGATGACTTGGCGGGAAACTTCGGTGAGCTGTCATCACTCTCCTGGACAGCGATGGTCTTATCATCGAGAAGAAGTCCTTTAGCCGCATGTGTCTCAGATAAGATTCCGAATATATTTCCATTTTATTACTGAGGTGACAAAAAAATAGCCATGGATCTTTAAAGCTCTAGCGAAAAAGAAATAAATAAATAGATGACTTTGAAACGTCTTCCTTACTGTTTTCGGCTTAGTGATGCAGTAGCTATGAAGTACAGTAGAGCTTTGCTTTATTAAATTTGGGATGCAGTGAACTATTGGTTATAGTAAAATTTCCCACTTGGAACCAACTCAACTTCTGTTTGCTACATTTATGCGCATTATTTTTCCTTCACAGCTTACACGTATATATGCTTCATCTAAAGCACCAAATTCTTGTTCCAAAGTATTACGCAAAAAAAAAAAAAAAAGTGTAAGAAAAGGGATATTTTTGCGCGTTTACTTCGATATCCCCTATGAACTCCTAATTTTGTCATTATGTGCTTGAGCTTGCTCATGTGCATTAATAAATTCAACCCGTGACTGATAGCATAAAGGGAATTACTTTGAGGGCGATTATAGACAATTTACTAGGCGATTTATAGACAAAACATAAGTGCAAAAGAACACGTAATTATTTCCAATGGCTTGGTGACACAAAAGCTTCTTAAATGTTGCCAAAATAAAATATCAATAACAGTAATTATCTAATTTATTTTAATAAATTTAACAAATAAAATTCAAGGTTGAGTCGGAGAAAGCTCAAATTCATGGATTCAGGGAAAGAAACTTTTCAAGCAATGAAATTGTTTGAGGTCCTGCTTGGTTCAAAGAATGAGTTTAAAATCCTTTCAAAACCTTTTTTTTCTCTCTTCTCTCTCTCTCCAAGATGTACTTTTTAACATGCTTTTATTAGTCTCGCTTGTGGGTTTGTATGCATGTAACTCTGAATAAAAGGTAAAATTCACGTTCTTTACGAATATAAAAGCAATATATTTAATACTATTATTAATACTAAAGGCTAAACTATATTATATTATTTTAAGTGCATCCAAAAGCAGTTTTTTAAAACTAATTTAAAGATTATTTCCCATTGCAGCTTTTCATGTTGATTGTTTACTTGTAAACGATCAAAATGAAACAAATGAAACAAAATTTGAGTGAAACTTGTAAAGAACAAGATTTAAAATATTACGCAGAAAAGAAAATTAAATCTATGAAAATCCATGTTTTTAAGCGTTTAGTTCATATCTCTACGAACTCTTAATTTTGTCATTATGTGCGTGCGCTTGCTCATTTGCATTAATGTCTTCAACTCGTGAGTGATAGTGTGAAGTTAATCCCTACGGACGAAACGATTTATAGACAAAATAAAAACAGAAGGAGAATCCGCAAGGAGGGTCGGAAAGACAAAAGGGAAAAAAATATATCTGAAGATCATTTCGTGACAACGGCCGGCGTTCATCATAACGATGTAGTGACTCCCTTCCTGCTCGTCTCACTAATGGGGTGGTAGGTCCCTACACCGCGATAAAAAAGTAACGGCGAAATTGAATGAAAATCCCTCCCCATGGAGTCGTAGCGAGAGAATTACACGGATGTGATTTTATCTCACTATTTCTGAGTTTTTTTTTTTTTTTTGTCTTATTTTGAAAGTGGACTTGAAATGTCTCGATTTTTCCCATACTATTCTCGAAATACTCGAAATGAGGTGATTTAGGTCAGTTCAAATAGGGGGGTAGTGTCACTTGAACAGATGTTTTTCTTGTTGTTTTTGTTGTTTTAACTTAAAGCAGTTACGAGTCATAATTATTTTTGAATAAAAACAGTGGATCCTAATAACATGTATTTCATTTGATTTTTTAACGTTTTGCTAAAATGTATGCCCGGGATAATGACTGAAAAGGAAGAGCAACTGTAGTCCATGCGTCAGTCTCAATTTCTTTGAAAGGGCACATAGAAACTTCAACTTTAATTTCGAATTATATTTTATGTTTTCGATATTTCATGTCATTCTTCCAAATACTATAAATGAATGTCAACTTCTCCCCAGAACTAGAGCAAAGTATTGGCGAATGAAGTGCAAAGCAATCGGAAAGTCATTTCTAATTTTTTCCCTGGGAAACTGCGAAAAATTCTCCTTCTTCACTTCAAATCATCAAGCGTCTGTCAAGGACAGATCTTTTCCGCGCTTTGTCAAACTTTTCTTTTCTGGAGGATATAGATTTCACCAATTGCGGACGCATTTAATGTCCCATTCACATCTGCTTTCTGTTTTGTTGAACTTTATGAAACTAGAGGTATGTCGTTTATGTGCAATAACTTTTACGATGTAAAGTACAGCTCTTCGTGTTGAGCAGTATGAGATTCAAATTACGCATGCATTTGCAGAAAATCAACTAATCTTTGACTGTCGTTATCCACGTTGCATAGCTTAAAACAAAAAAATAAAAATAATTTTCAAAAACAAGAATTGTATCAACTTCAGAACTTCAATCGGCAGGTGCTCTAAAAAGTAAAACATAATTTTATTCTTTGAACACCATCGATACTACATTTAAACATCAGTTTTGAAATCGGCCTAAAAACACTAAATAGAATAATTCGAAACTATAATTCAACTTATAAAATAAATTTCAATGAATCCAGATTTTTTAATCGCATTCGCATACACTACACTTTCAACCACATAATTATGTAGTGGTAGAAATATTCAGCTCTTAATTTTTAATGGTTTCTCTTTAAAATGTTGCCAAAATATAGTTAAGCATCATTTTATCTATAGTTTTTGGAACTCTACCTATCACGAACTCTGGACTGAAACAGGTATGCATTAACAAAATAATTGCTAAAGTGGAGGTTTTCAATTATATTATAATTATAATCAACAAGAAATTGTTTAATGAATATTACACAGTTTAAAAAATGCAATGTTATTTTCATAAGGTGTAATATACCGAACTTTAATATTTATAACAGCATCAGTAAAACGGTTAACTAATATTTAAGTATGTATTGCATATCATTGGTTTGCAACTGCTATGATGTAAAGTTCTAAAATATGTTACTTAAAGGTACAACGCCCACTTACGAGTAAATGTATTAATTTTTCTGCCCCTTTGAGCAGATCCGTTATTTATGTAGTAAAACAAAGGGGAAGGAAAGGGGGGGGGGCAATTTTACTGTTTATTTCTGTAAAATTAGTAATTTTTACAGTTTGTTACTATGAAACTAGCTGTATTATATTGTAAAAACAACATCTATTTTTAATATGCTTTTATTAGTTTCACATGTGGGTTTGTTTGTTTGTATGTATGTATGTAACTCTGAATAAAAGATAAAATTCACGTTCTTTTCAAATATAAAAGTAATATGCACTGCTCAAAACAATTAGGGCGCAAGCAAAAAAGTGAATAAAACCCTGCGAGACTGCCACGGATTGGTATACAATGGATAGTACACGCGTATCAATGCACAATACAGAAAAAAAGACCTAAAAACTTTAGAATTAATCTTTAATTCTTTGAAAATGTGGAAAAGACATGAAAAGGTGATTTAGGGCAACAATTTCGTTACACGTAAAAGAGAAAAAGAATTTACTGTTTAGACATGATGCATGAGTTTTAATAAAGCGTGTGGTCTCCTTAAACAGTTAAGACTGCTGCACACCTGTTTGGCATGGATGCGATGAGGTTATCTATCTGACTTTGGGGAATACTGTTCCGCTCCTCACAGAGTGAGGAGTGGAACTCTCCAAGTCTCGGACAGTAACAGCCGACCTTGATCGAGCAGCAATGCATCGTCCGAGCATGTCCCAAATATGATTGATTGGATTCAGCTCAGTAGAGCATGCTGGTCATTCCAACCATACGCTGTATTTTTTCAGCTTCGAGCATGTTCTCCACCAGGCGAGCTCTCTGCGGTCGAGCAATATTGTCTTGAAAAACAAAGGAATCTCCAATAGGTCCAGCGAAAAGGGTGACATGAGGTCTAAGTATCTCGCCTGCATATCTTCGGCCCGTCAAAGTACCATTCCAAATCATATGCAGGTCCGTATGTCACCTATGCTGATTCCACTCCCTACCATCCAATCAGCTCCTCTGTATTGTGACCTTTCACGAACGAATGCGGGGTTATATCGAATGTCCCTGTCCCTTCATACCAGAACACGTCCGGTGTCACTCTCTAGACTGAATCAGGACTCGTTTGTAAACAGAACTTGGCCCCAATCGTGTTGCTTCTAATCTCGATGTTCAGCAGCCCATGTTCTTACGCTACACGGTGGCGTGGGGTCAACGAAATGCAGACCATTGGCCTACGTGAATAGAGTACTCCCTCATGAAGCCGATTACGTACTGTTTGGCTGGACATCCTTCGTCCTATTGCCCTGAGAAACTTTTTGCAGATGCGCAGCATTCTCTATTCTGTTTCGACGGACTGTTAACCGTATATACCGGTCATCAGTTGCTGTAGTAGCGCGTGGCCAACCTTGCCCTGATCGACTTCCTGTTCATTTCATCATTTCCTGTTTCTTGGAATCGACTCCGCAGTCTTGCAACACTTCTGACGACTCCAACATCATCCGCGACACTACGTTGTGTTTGCCCGGATTTCAACCTGCCTATAACACGCCATAGCATGGATTCCGGTAAATCACGTTGTTGAGAAATTTTCAAGTAACCTTGTCTCCCCCCAAAAAATAAAAATACTACTGCGTAATCGAATTTCACAGTTGCGGTAATAAAACGGACGTTTCTGAAACATCCCAATTTCTGCACTTATCTGCTTTCTCTGGCTTTTGACGTCATTAACTTTAATTTTCACATAAAGTTTTCTTCTTCCGTTTCCTGGTAGGCTTTAAATTATGAACGATTCATTTTATGTTACTTATTGATATAAATCTTTGCGTAATTTTGTTAAAACCATCTGTTTTGAGCAGTGTATTTAATGCTATTATTATACTAAAGGCTAAACTATATTATACTAGCTGACCCGGCGAACTCTGTTCCGCCTTAAAGGCAATAAATAAGCAAATTTTTGAATTTTTTAAGTTTTTTTATTAGAAAATACAAAAAAAAAAAAGTACTTACATTAATCATCCATTATTGTTTCTATATTTACAACCTATTTTACTACGCTCCAGAAGCTGTCAGAACATGTGCTTTGTGTCGCCCGGCGACAGAGGCTCAAAAAAGGCTTAGTTGAAAAGATAATTTTTTCGGACTGCTTATCAACTGACTGCTCCATCCATAAATCCATCCAAACAACTTTTGTATATATAATAGTAGTAAGAAGAACAGTCACTTAAATACAGTCCAGGAGCTATCCCACCAAGTGCTTTCCACTTCTCAGCCTCAGAGGCGTAAAAACTCTTAAGTGACAATCGTTTCTGACAGCTTATCATATATAAATTTCAAGGGAAGTAATGCGTTTGTTTATAATTTACTTCACAAAAAAGTCAAATAACACTCAACGCACCGCTAACTTACAACCTGTTTACTGCGCTCCGGAAGCTGCCAGAACGTGTGCTTTATGTCGCTCAGCCATGGAGGTGTCAAAAAAGGCTTAGTAAAAAGGCTTAGCCAAGAATACAGAAGAGCTGGTAGCCAAATAGATAATTTGCAATAAAAAATGTATTGCTGTCCTAAATTGAGATAAAAACTATCCTATCATTCAAGTTGGACCAAACTGAAACTGCGTGCAAAATTTGGTTAAAATCGGTTCAGTAGCTGAGGAGTTCATTGGCCACAAACACAGGGACACGTAATTTTTATATATTAAGATAAACTATATTGCTAATTATTATGTGCATCTAAAAGTGTATTTTTTAGTTTTTTAAAACTAATTTAAAGATTATTTACAGTGTGAGTTTACCCCGGACAAACATATTTGGAGTTGGTGCTCTTTATATGAAGATATTATTCTTTATTTATAATTTTAGTAGTGATTAGAAAGCTTGTCTCACCCAAATAATCTGACACCAGGATAGACTAACATAGCGAAATCTTTAAAAAAAAAAAAAAAAAAAAAAAACACAAGAAGTTCTGTCAAGAACTAAACGAGCCTACTTTCCCGTACATCGACATCGGCATTGTAGCATCTGATCAATATTCTCTTGATTATCTGAAACTAAAAATTATGTCAAACATATCTTTATAGCACTTAAAGCTGATTTCTGAAAGCAAAATATACCCCTCTCATCAGATAAAATAGACACGTAAAAAGTAAATAAACGAGTCAATAAAGTTTTGTCGCACCTTTTAAAGAATGTAACTGTTATAGTTCTTCCGTAGAAAAATTCCACAATCGTTTTCAAAAGAAAAAAAAATAAATAAATAAAATAAAAGTACAAAGAACTTCAAAACACATTTTATCAAAGAAAGAAAAAAAAACTTGTTCGTTAATAAAATATTTTGAATATCATTTTTAATCCGTTGCCAGTTGTTAAATATAAATAAGGAATAAAATGCTCTCGTGAATGAAAAATTTTTGTTAACAAAAAAAAATCGTCTGATAAAAAAAAAAAAAAATAATAAATTAAACAAACAAATAAAAAAATAAACAAAAAATCGTCTGCCCAGTCAGTCATTTTTTCTGAGCCTGCATTTCCGCCATGTTTGCGGAGTCGGAGTCGGAATCAGAGTCCTCACAGAAGATTATTCAGAAAAGTACTTTACAATACATTATTTATCAAAACCATTTTCTTACAAAGTTAGTTTAAAGGAAATCCGACTTTAAGTTCAGGATCAACATTCAACTTAAATTCCCCGTAGACGCTCATGTTAAAATTTTTTCTGAACGGTTCATCATTGAACGAAAAATGGTTCAAATTGAAAAGTGAAATATAGGATTGAGCCTCTCCGAGATCTTTCGAACAAAAAAAAGTTTATTCAATTCGGACGGTTCACTTAAAAGTTATTATGTGGGGAAAGGTTGTTTGAACGGTTCAACGTTGAACAAAAAAAAAATGTTCAAATTGAAAATTTAAATACGGTAATGAAGCATCCTTGCCGAGACCTTTTGAACAAAAAAAAGTTTGTTTAAATCGGACTGTTCATTCAAAAGTTATTAGATGTGAGAGCTTGTTTGAACGGTTCAATGTTGAACGAAAAATTGTTCAAATCGGAAATTTAAAAACGGGGATGAAGTATCCTTGCCGAGATCTTTCGAACAAAAAAAAGTTTGTTTAAATCGGACGGTTCACTCAAAAGTTATTAGGGGTGAGAGCTTGTTTGAACGGTTCAATGTTGAACGAAAAATTGTTCAAATCGAAAATGTAGATACGGGAATGAAGTACCCTTGAAAAGATCTTTTGAACAAAAAAAAGTTTGTTCAAATCGGACTGTTAACTAAAAAGTTAATATCGCGGGCCAGGTTGTTTGAACGGTTTAAAGTTGCACCAAAAATTGTTCAAATCGAAAAATCAAATATGGGAATGAGCTGTACTCGCCGAGATCTTTCCAACAAAAAAAAGTTTGTCCAAATCGGAATGTTCATTCAAAAGTTATTAGGGGGGGACAGACAGACCGACAGACCGACCGACAGACAGACACACAAATTCCCCATCTCAATACCCTACTTTCAAATTTTTAATTTTTCGATATTTATTTCTTTTTTTTTGTTTCTTTTTGACTTTTTTTTACTTGGCGATATTTTTTTTACTTGGCGATATTTTTTTGGACTTGGCGACATTTTTTTGGACTTGGCGATATTTTTTAGATGCATTAAGCCAATTTTAATGCTTTTTTCGTCTCTTTTATTTTTAACGGGAAAGTAGGCTAAAAAAGAGCGATTTTTGAATTCAAAGCTAAAACACATAATAATCAATTACCATTGATCTAAATACGTATATCGGTGATTAGTTTACTTCATTATAGAAAACTTCGTAAAATTGTTGTTGAAGAAACAGTGGCATTTACTGTGCGAAATAAGTCAATTCCTCAAGTTAAAAGCAATCGCAAAATATGTTCAAAATTCACTTCAAAGCCAATAACTTTATTTTACTTAACTTTATTTCACTCAACATCAAGATCCTATAAATTTCTCTGGAAAATCACTTAAACTTTCCGGAGACAATAAATCAAATTATCACCTTTCCTCGTAGTTCTACGACAGCAGAAAATAAAAGTAAATTTGAAGCAGAGTTTTGTCAATGAAGTTTAGAAATAAAGAACCACTTTACATTGGATGCTACTTAAAACAAAAAGAGAAAGTTGACTTCAGGATATTTTTTATGTTGTATGTTTAAGAAAGCTTTTCTGAAATTTATAATTTTTGGTTTTATCCAACTACTTTCACACTTCCGCATTTACTTTTGCTAATGTTGGAAATCATAGAGTCAATAGCAAAATTTTCTCAAAACCAATGATTTTGCAGTTTTCTGTGCAAAAATATAACAATGACCTCCAACCCTCAGTTTACTATACAAATAAAAAAAAACGGGCTTCTTGTACTCAAAAAACAGTTGTTTGCGATATTGTTAAGAAATCTAATGTTAATATCCAGTTTCTAAGTTAATTTATATCAAAGATAAAAAATATTAACGTGCTTCGGTGAAATTAAGTTATTTTTGATTGAAATTAATGCACGAGAAATTCAGTTTCGTATTTCGCTATTGTAATACGATATTTTTCAATTTCATACGCTATGATTTCTTAATAGTAGCTGTAACACGACAAATATTTTTTTTACCTTTTTACTGCGAGGTAGATTTACATAATTGGTTGAGCTTTTTTTTTTTTTCTTTTTCTCCTTTCTTTTTTTTTTTTTTTCGTTTAATGTGTTGAAATTTGAATATTCGTACATTTCTTCCTCAAAGATGCCTGTTAAAGTATTAAGAAAAAAAAAGATTTATGTGATGGCATAAAATAGAACACCAAGCTGCTTCTTCTGCTCCAGCAACACTTCATTGCAGCAAAGGTAACCAAACACATTTTATAGCTGTCGCTAAAACCAAGATTACTTTGATATTTTCTTTTCATATCGAAAATTAATTAACCTTTCGTTTATTTTGATATTTACTTTAAATATTATTTTTTTAAAATTTCAACTGCTCAGTCTGCGTTATGATCCCCCCCCCCCCCTTGAGCATCCCTCTTTTAGCGATTGGAAGAAAAAAACTTAATCCAAAGAATCCAGCATTTGACTCGAATTGAGCAATTTCAAACTTAACTGGCATTCGCTTACGAACTGAAACTTTAAAACTTAATTGAAGTATTTATCATATTAAATTATCAACATCTAGTTAAATTAATTGTTAGGGAAATTTGATCTAGCAAAACATTTTATTGAAGCACAAATAATTGGTGTAAGATGATGCATTAATTGAAACAAATGTACATACTTTTCTCTCGGCAATATTGCTTAGCTAAAGTCTGTAACAACTCTCGTAGCAAAGTGCAATTATATTCGAACAAAAATAATCATTGAAGAGGCATAGTTTTTTTGCTTGAAGCTACGGAACAAATAACAGTCAATATCACAGGATGTGCTAGCTTTTCGTATTGTAAAAAAAAAGCATTCTATTAAAACTTCGGAAGTATAAGTAAAATTTCAAATTTAGAAAATACTTACTGTGTTCGGAAGGCGCTGCTTGTGCTAAAAGTTTTTTAAACGTATCTTGAGTTGCTTTTCTGGCAAATTTAAGATCAGTAAGGGGGCGGGGATTCTGCGTTTTATTAATTTAATTATAGTATATAAAAAAAGGCATTCCTGTGACAGCCTGTGCTGTCCGCAATGCCTTAAAATGGGAACCAATTTCGAAAAAAATCTATGAATGAAAATAAGTCTCATAAAACTGCACATTCGATTAAATTCAATAGTTACTAAAAATCTTTATTTTAATAATGACAATAGTCCCAAAACAAGATCCATTTGAATGAAGACCACAATTCCTAAAAAAATTCGTTGCATTAAGAATCACTCTCCCTAAAAATCACCTGTTTTTAAATAGGGACAACACAACAATCTCTAAAAATCTCCATTGTAATGAGGATAAGAGTCCCTCAAGACGCCGTTACAGTTAGGGCAGGGATTTCAAATCAACATAAAAAATCTGGTATGGACCCCACACTACTTCCTTTTACGTGTAAATTTCTTAGTAGTTGAATTAAGTGTTAAAAAAAGTGCTTGGAGTGAGCAAGGTGAGCATTCAAATATTTACTCCCCTAATATACCACGAAACAATGCAAAAAATATTTTACAATGGTTATTTTTCTAAATATTGCTGATTTTAAGATCATTCAGTAAATTTTTCGCAAAATATCGCCAATAGCTCCAAGTTGAACCCAAATTCAAAGAATAATTTTTTCGCCAAATTTGTCGCCGGCGACCAAAAGCTTGGCGACATGTCGCCAAGTGGTGGC